>PVKZ01003665.1:0-119818 GCA_004027375.1 Macroglossus sobrinus | reverse complement strand
GAGAGAGAGAGAGAGAGAAAGAAAGAAAGAAAGAAAGAAAGAAAGAAAGAAAGAAAGAAAGAAAGAAAGAAAGAAAGAAAGAAAGAAAGAAAGGAAGGGAGAAGAGGGAAGAGAAGAGAAGAGAAGGGAAAGGAAGGGAAGGGAAATGAGGGTGAAAAAAGAAAAGAAACAGAAAGAAAAAGAAAAGAGAGAGAAATAAGCATTGGAGACAATCATCTGCAACAAAGTCAACACTTCATAGAGAGGGGAGTGGAAGTTCAGAGACGTTAAATCAGTGGCCCAAGGTTGAACAGCTAGAGCAAGTGATAGAAGCAGACCTCAGACCCAGCAGTGTGAGTCCGGGGCCCACACACACAGCCGCGACACTGGTCTGCCTCCTCAGCACGGGCGATGTAATTGTTCAGATGTAATCGGAGTTCAGTAAACGTTACTTTCCCTGTGCACTGACCCTTGATAGTCAGGTCCTAAAAACTGGGTTGCCACTACCACTGCCTCGACAGATAAGTTCTGGGAAGGAAGTGCAGAAAGTGACCATTTCTGGAACGTGGTGGGAGGATGTAGCCAAGTGACATTGTGGGTCTCTGGGTATCTTGGGAAAACAGCGTACAGCTGTGTTTCTCAAAGCGTATTCTGCAAAGCACCCATTCGATTTAATTAGGGTCGTGTGGAGCCCGGGCATCCTTGCTGATCTTGCTGTGCACCAAATTCTGACAACCACCGGTTTGGAGTTCACAGAAAGCACGTGGCACATGGTTACTGTGGCATGGTCACAGGTGTTGGCCAAGTGGTGTAAATACAGCTTCTGACTTGCGAACCAGATCCATCTGGGTTCAGACTCAAAGTCGACCACGTGCTGGCCTCCTGAGTTCAGATACATCCCAGCAGCTTTGGGATCCTGCTTTCCCATCTGTAAAATGAGGGTGAAAATGCCTGCCTCCCAGGACTGTTCATTCGCTCAGCAAGTACATGTTGAGCATGCACCACCTGCTGAGAACTGTCGTAGGCGTTAAGCAGAGCAAATCAAACCCCTCCTCTCATAGAGCTTACGTCATATCAGGGAGACAGGAAATAGGTAAGAAAGGTAAATAAAACATAGTATGTCAGATGGTGCTAAGTGCAACAGGGGGAAATGAAGCAAGAAAAGGCATTAGAAACTGTGGTGGGAAGCTATTGTAGATCAGGCATTTGAGGAAGGCTGTCGCGGAGAAGGAGATGTTTAAGTGAGCCATGCAGATAACCGGGGCAGAAGTACTTCCAGGGGAGGGGTCAGCCTGGCTCTGAGGCAGGAGCAGGCCTGGTGCGTTACAGCAGCAGCGAGGGAGCTGGTGTGGCTGGAGTAGAGAGGGAAGGAAGAAGAGCCGGACAGGGGAGGCAACGAGAGGCCAGAGGACAAAGAACATGCCAGACTCAGTGCTGGCCTTGGCCTATTGGTGATGAAACAGAAGCCCTTGGAAGGTTAGGAGCAGAGAAGTAACATGACTGGGCTTACGTGTTAACAGAATCTTTCTGACTGATAAGCAGAGGATGTTCTCAAAGAGGCAGGCAGGGTGGTTTCCAGGGGAGAGAGAAACGCTGAGAAAATCAGATGAGATGATGTGTGCCAAGGGCCTGACTGATGCTCCACCATTGGCTCCACCCCATTTTGGCTCTCAGGGGCCAATCACACCCACCCAAAGCCTCAAAGAGAAGAGAAAGGCACCAAGATGCTCCTGCTTAAAGGAGGCGTGTCTGCCCAGCCCCCAGGAAACCTGCAAGGGTTTCTCTGAAGCTTGGGCCTCTCAGCCCCTGACCCATTCCCCATGGGAACCTGGGCTGGGCTGTGTGTAGAGGGAAGGAGGCATGTATATGGGTCCATGCTTATGTGTGCATGTGGTGCCTCAAATGCGTGCCTTTTGTGTGTTCGTGTGTGTGTGTGTGTTTGTGTGTGTGTGTGTGTGTTTCTGTGTGCTTTCATGCCTCTGATTCCGTAGGAAAGCAGGAATGTACAAGTGTACCCACATCTCCAGTGCTTAGCCCTTCCTCCCTGGGGTTCAAGGACCTGGCCAATCTCATTGGTGGCCTGAAAGGCCCCCCTTACCTCCTGGGGAGATGTGAGGCTGGGTGGACAGCTGGGGCAAGTGAATCCTTTGAACAATTTGGTTTATCTTCTTACTTGGGAACATCTGCTAGCACTGGGGTCAGGTCTGGTCCACAGAGCATTATCTCTGTACTAAGGATGAGGGGAAGAGGAAGAAGAGAAGCTCCAGAGGAATGAGATGGGAGACGCTGGTGAAGGGAGATAGAGGAGAGAGACAGAAGAAAGAGGAATGGATAGAGAGAGAGGGGTAACCAACTGAATAAAGAATGATTCTGAGCGACTAATCCCCAAACTGGCAGTTGAAAAACCAAAAAATTCTACCAAACTAGGTAACAGGTCTTGCACATAACCTGTATTCAATCATTCATTCATTTGCTTACTTTTCAACCAGAATACTTTAATGTCTCTATGGCTGACACCCACCGCCCCCGCCCCACCGCCCAGCCCTGCATTTTCAGTTCTGATTCCTTTGTACTGTTGCTGATGTGCCCTCAGAATGCTATTCCCACCCAGGAACAAGTTGCTTCTAGTGTCTTCTTGTGACTCAGTGTAAGGATCTCTGGCCTTGACTACTGATGTATAATCGGTTCAAGCCCTTTATCCAATGTCCTGAAGCAATGCTCCCTCCACACTGTTTTCTGAGCATTCCCAGGGGAGCAAGGTATCCCGATCGCTTCCGGCTTTGAGTTCCTCTCCCAGGTCGACTTTGCATCTCTCACATCTCCTCTCCTAAGCTAGCTGCACTGGCTCAGCTTTGGCACTCCACCCATGTCCCTAATTGCCTCCAAACGCACTGAGCACGGCATCATGGGCAGCAGGTGTGACTCCGTTTGTGCAATCTTGGAGACACAGTTACTGTGCTGCAGTGCAAACGTAAAGTAAAACTTTAGACACCTTTGTTATTAAAGACAATTCCCTTCTCTGTGGCCATGTGCACCACAGGCCATGTTGCTGTCTTTCCCTCTCCTCCCCTTATATGAGAGGTGGGTTAGCTGGATGGTTTCTGAGGCACCTCCCAGCTCTGAAATTCCATAGGGCTCAGTCCCAGGTGACCCTTAGCTTGTTGGCTCTGGAAAAGCGCACTGTCCAGAGACTTATAACAACGAATGGTGGTTTTGTTGCATCCCATTCTTATTTATGGATGTATTCCCTTTCAGCCTCAGTTCCCTCCCATAGGCAATCCTTCTGGCACGCATTAGGGGTATCCTCCTGTTTGTGTGTCTTTTTGTGAAATGCATATCGCTATTTTGCATGTGTGCATTTGCAGTATACTTAAGTGGAATTTCCATCCCAGCACTGGGTTTTGCGATCAATCCGTATTGCTGTGGGTGCATCTGGAGTGTTGCTTCTAACTGCTCTCGGCCTCATGGCAGCCATACTCTTGCTCTGTCTCTTCAGTGGCCCTGGGGAAACTAACATTTTGGACATCTGTCATCTGCCAGACACTGACCAATAGAGGCTCAGACTTGAATGATCAGACTTAACCCTCACAGCTCCCTCCGCAGTCGATGCTACTATTATCTCCATTTTACGAACTAGGAAAGTGAGGCAGACGTGAATAATTTTCCCAAGATAACTAAGCTAGGAAGCAGCAGATCAGGGATGAGAATCTAGGCCCGATTCCAATGTGCTTTTTAAAAAATCACTCTCCAAAGCAGCCCAGTCTGGGCGCCTTCCAAATTTAACATTCTAGAGCTAGTTGTGCCTAGGACTAAGAATCACAGTGATAATAATAGCTATTACATTTTGCCTACCGATTACATACGAGGGTCTTTGCCTCATGCAGAGTTGCCATGTGCAACTGCATAGATAGCGCACCACATAACTTGAGGGAACTCCATCTACCTAGAGTACCATGGGAATGGCGCCCCCTGGAATCGCACAGTGGGATAGCAACGATCCCTTTTGACAGCCAAGAAAAGTGAGTCTCAGGGAGAGCGTGTGACCTTCCCAGTGCAAGCACACACAGCCAGTGAACCGCGGAGCACAGCTCTGAACCTGTTTGACTGCAGCCTGACTCCCTGGGGCGTTCAGACCTCTTCCCAGCCTGCTGCCGCCATGCCACACAGTGACTTGAAGCCAGGCGCTTGAGCTGAGTGTGTCTCCAGTTTTCCCGAGGACTGCTTCCTGAGTGGAGATGCTGATAGACAAGACATGTCTCCGGGGGGTGGGCATGGGGCATGGTGTGTCTGCCACACCGACCTGTGGTGCCGAGTGTACATTCTTGCACGCACCCAACCTCTTCCATCTTATCAGCCTGGGCCAGGGTGCTCCTGCTCTCCTTACCATGCTGCGTCACGGGCTGGGTCCCCATCTACTCACCAGATGGTTGCTAAACTCATCATGGCAGAAGACTGCGGAGAGGGGAAGTAATTCAAAGGAAGAAGCCCTTGGGACAGTGCAAGGTTTTGTTCATAGCATTAAGACAGCTGCAGAGAAAAACCTTTATTGCAGACAGAAGAATATTATTTCAGCACTATTCCCCTGGTCCATTATGGCAAAATAATAGAGCTTTAGTTTCTATATATTTGTCATGCTTAGCGCACATGTATTTCAAGTATATTTGACAGCGTATAAAATTGAGGTGAAATATTGCAAAATTGGCCAATTCTTGTACATTTTAAATGTATTTCCTTTATTTGTTACACTTATTTTACATATCTACACAATTCATCTCTGGAACTGGAGAGGCAATAAGTGACGAATCGATACTGAGCTTTTCCATGGCAAGAGACGCACGTTGGATGCAAACGTTGCATTTGCCTGGCATTTCCTGGTTCCGATTACAGCGGGAATGGCCTCTCTTTTTCACTTCCTGGGTGGTGACACCTATCAGGACAGAGAACCATATTTGTAACTTTGAGGCAACGTCTCAAAACCCCTCCCCATCTTTGTGGGGCCTGGGTACCAGCTTCTTCTAATGGTACTAGAAAGTTGTATTGGTCTGAGCTGGAAGTCCAATTAAGTGAAACTAATCTAAGTAGTACAATTGGGGTTCTAATCCTGAGACTATAGACATCTCCTTAAAATTATGTACCTAACTTTGAGCACTTATCCATCCTCTGTGGCTTCCAAAGGTGGTTAACCATCTATCTGGGAGTCTGAATGGGCTCTGTCCAGCTGAGGAAGAGGGTCTCTCCTTTATCTGGTCCTTCCTGGCCCCACCTTCCCTCACCCTGCTAGGGGAGTTGGGTGGTGGACGGAGCCCAGAGCCAGAGCTGTGCCCACACTGCCTCTTACCTGGATCTCTCAAACTGGACCCATTACGCTCAGGAAAAAGCCCTCTGGAGAGTTGATGTGGATGAACTCACAATACTATCTGCTCAACACACTTTCCCATGGATAGTGACAAAGCAAGAGAGCTCAGGACCTTGTTGGCATCTGATCAAGTGCTTTAGAGGCAGGATGATGCGGCCATCCCCTGGGGCCCAGGCCACAGGACAGTGGGTCTGGAGCTCAGCCCCATGAATCTTGCATGTACATGTGCTATCACCATGGTGTTCTGTCGTGCTGACTCTCAAGGGTCAGCTTCTTAATGCAGGCCCGCGAGGGGCAGGATTCCAGTCTTCACACTCTGGCTTGGGAATTACTCTTCATCCTTTAAAGGCTGGAAGGCAGTTTTGGACTCACCATCAGGACAGTAGCTTGGGCCTGCAGAGAGCCAGCCACAGCTTTTCCCTCGGTGCTCAGACTGGATATGGTTCCTCTTAGGTCCTTCCTTCATGCTTAGCTGCAGCCAACACTCAGAATAGTCCACTGACTGCTTACTTGTCTGTCTTCCCACCTTGAGGGCTACAGCTATGTTTTAATTATCTCTGTGCTGTCTGTGTTTGCCCTGGCACATAGGAGATCTTAAGAAGACTGTTGGATGGATGGATAGATGGATGGATGGATGGATGGATGGATGGATGGATGGATGGATGGATGGATGGATGGATAGATGGATGGATAGATGGGAGAAATTCCTTATAAGCAGGCTTCCTCAGGTTTCAGCACATGGAAACTGGACCTGTGAAATAGTCCGGTCTTTTGTGTCACCCTCCCCAGCAAGGTGCCAGCCATAAAAGCCTCATTAATATATCAAACAATAGAGAGACCAGATCAGCCATGTCCCTCCCTCCATTAAAGATGAACAGCCCTTGGGAGTGTAAGGGTGGGGGGAGGGCTAATGCATTTCTCCCCATGGCTCTGGCACAGCCGCCAACCATCAGGGAGCCCATTAGGGAAGGCAAAGAGCTATTGATCTCTGATGAAAGATGCCCGGGATCCCGAGGCAGGCACTTCCTGGGCCCAGCAGAGGAGGGACAGGAGCAAAACATTTATCCACACTGTTAGCAGCTAGAATCTCGCTGGGCCCTGGAGGCCTGAGACGACGTGGATCCTCAGGGTGGCTGAGCTGGAAGGATCGTCTCGTGCAATCTCTTCCTTTTAGAGATGACAAAGCAGGTTCAATGTGGGTGACTTACCCAAAGCTAGGCTATTGTAAATTAACTGCAAAAATGGCCTTTTTTTTATCCATGTCCTTTGTGAGGTAACAACTATGCGGCTCCACTCACCATAAGAAGAAACCTAATTCTGTCCCCCTTGAATCTAGACCTGGCCATGTAACTTGTTTGACCAACAGTGGCAAAAATGCTTATGTGCCAGTTTCAAGCCTACGTCTCAGAGTCTTACACATTTTGGGTCTCTCCCTTGCTTTCCTTCCTTTGAAAAGACCATTTCTGGGCTAGCTGCTAGAGAAATGAGCAGAGCCCCATCAACTCAGTTTGTCCCAGTGAGGCTCCAGACATGTGAGAGAGCCCAGCCAAGATAAGCAAAGCCACCTCGCTGACCTGCAGCTGACCAAACATGAGTGTGCCATGCCCAGTCCCACTCATTTCAGCAGAAGCACTCAGCTGACCCAGAGCAAGCACACATCTTTACAGTAGAACGCCCCTGAGGTTTTGTGGTTGTTACACAGCATTGCTATGGCAGTAGATAACTGATACACACGTCTCCTGCTCATTCCTTCCTTGTGATTCTCACCGCCATGCCAAGGCTCTCTCACTGGGATGACTGCAGATAGCATGAACCAGACCTCCCTTCTCCAGCCTTCTCTCCATCCTTAATCCCGCCTCCACCACAGAGGCCTCAGTTGATGGCTCATGGTCCCCAGATATTTCTTCTTTCCCTTTTTTTTTTCTTTTCACTGTCTTCTCTTTTTTTTCTCACACAGTATATTTTTTTTTAAGAGTTTGAGCTAACATTGAAATATCAGAAGCCCTCACATAGAAATTCTTCTTTTCAAAAATCAGAAGATGCTGGATCCTGCCTTCCCATGTGGTACTGACCATCTGGGCCTGAGAAGCAGCTGCCCCATTAGACTGGGACATGTGCAGTCCCCACCACTCACTCCTGTCTCCCCAGTGCTGAGCCTGAGCACCAGTCAGCATCTAATCTGTGCTCTTGATTTCCTTATTTTAGAGAAATTTCTCTGTACATGTCTCTGTCAAAAGTTGGCAAACAAAAGATGGACCTTGAGGGCCGCATGATTCAAGAAAAACAAAGAGAATATGTTTCCTTGTGGAAGTGATGGATATTTCCATGTATTTAAAATGCAAACAACAGCCGGTTTCTCTCATTAATACTGGCCCCTGGAGGCATCTGGATTTTATACTCTTTCTCTAGACCAAACTCCTTCAGACTGGTCCTACTTACCTTTCCAGTCGTCTCTCCCCTGTCTCCACACTCACGTCCCCTAAACCCCAAGCCCCCATGACCACTCGCTCTGCTCCTGCCCTCATGCCTTTGCCCACGCAGTGGCCCCTCCACACTCAGTGGCTGATGTTCAGACTCACATTTTCCTCTCAGATCTTACCTCCACCCAGAAAGCTCCCCGTCTCACTCTGGTTAGGATGAGCCCTCATTTTAACTGCTATCCCAGACTGCAGCTGTTTTAGTGTGACTCTACCTACTCATCCAAGGTGGGGCTGAGAGTGGGGCGACATGCAGTGCTGGCTCTGCTGGTGTACCCTCTCCTCTATTACCAGCCCTGCAGTAGATGGTTACCAAGAGTAGCTTTAAACTGAAACTGAAGGTTCATGATTTGCATAGGGTAATAGCTCATTTGCATATGGCTTATTTCCTGTCCAAAGATACTGACATTTGCTCACAATTTGCTCCTGACACTTCAGGGCTCCTAGTATTGCTCTCTGTGGCCCTGTCATCTCACCTTCTGCACACCTCTGCTTGGGCTGACCACACCTGGAGAGATACCCGGCAGGCCTAGGCCTGGTAGGATGGGCCTTCTTCGTCTGTTCCTTCCATAATGCAAATGGGATCTTGCCTCTGGAAATCCAACTTTGGCTTCTAGGCTTGATGCTGACTGAGTTGCCTGCTGTGTCCACTGCCCACATGGGGTCGTGGTGTGGCAGGAGCTTAAGAAGAGCCTGGATGAATGGGTGCATGCATGACTGACTGAATGAGCGATTCAGTCATTCAGTAAGAAATGAGTGAGTAGGTGAGTGAGTAGGTAAGTGATGAAGGCACAGCGAAAGGAGAGGAGCTGGGGAAACTTGAAGAAAAGAGCACGCTCAGGCAAGAAAGATCTACGAAAGCAGTTTGTACAACCATTCTGTGCTCAGTGCTCAGAGTGAGACCGGTCTGGGTCTGAAGCCTGCATACACCACACCAGCCATGTAGCCCTGGGAAAGTCTCTTCATTGCTGCATGCCTCGGTTTTTTCAGAGGAAATCATGGGCCCCGCTGTATCCCAGTGCTCAGTGCAGTCCCTGACTGAGAGAAGGCACTCAAGAAATATATGTTGGATGAAGGGATGAATAAATGAATGAATGAATGAATGTCTATCCCATAGGATTGTTGAGATTAAATGAGATGCTGCCCACAAGGCACTTTGGGCATTTGGGTACTTAATAGTCACTGACTGTGAATTCAGTCCACCTAGCCAAACTCCTATCATCACCAGGACACATCCACATGGGACGCACATGTCATCTCCCAGGTACATGTGTTCCCAGCCCTGCACTGAACAAAGCTGGGACCGCAACTCTGTGTCATCCAACAGTTTGCCAGGGTCCAGGTTTGTGCCAGGCCCTGAGCCAGATGCTGGAGAGCCAGAGATAAAACTCAGAGTCCTGGCCCTGGGGTCATCACAGGCAGCTTGGAGCAAGAGGCTGGGAGGCATCCTACGTGAAATGCAAATGGAGCCGGAGTCCCACAGCTGTACCACTGGAGCACCAGACTTCCATGAGCTGGAGTCTCCAGGGAGGTTTCATGGAGAAGCTGGGCTTGCCCTGATCTGGTCTGTGAGCCTACCTGGGTTGATAGAGGGAACAAATGGCAGGCAGGAGGGAGAGCAAGGACAAAGGAGTGAAGGTGGGAATGTATGCGAGGGATAGACAGGGAGTGGAGGAAGGTAGTACTGGGAAGAAGGGGCACCTGTGGCATGCCACAGCCTCCCGCTCCAGACTCAGTCACCCTGAGAAGTTACCCTCTAAACTGCAGCCCATGTTCTCCGCATCAGGTGGAGAAGCATGTGATAAAGGGACCAAGGCTTCCAGCTGCATATCTGGCTGGTCCAGCCAGCATCCCAAAGAGGAAAACTCCCTCCAGCTCAACAGAAACCAGTGGAGCTTCGGGAGCCCAGAGGTGGGACGTCTAAATCAGATGTGGCAGGAAGGCTTCCCAGAGGAAGGGAGCTGTGTTGAGTTTGGAAAGGAGATTGGAGTCAGTTGGGGAGAAAAGATGTTCCAGGTGGAGAAAGAACCACCTGCAAAGAACAGGTGAGATAAAGAACAATAGGCTTGGAGGTAACAGGCCTGGGAGCTGAGAGAGGGGCCTAAGCCCTCTTTTGGGGCTTACCAGTACACATTAGTGGTGAGAAGACTGAACTCCAGAGATGGTAAGTAAATTCCTCAAGATTATACAGCATGAAGCTCCAGAACTGTGGTCAGAACCCTGGTTCTTAACTCACCACCTGGAGCTGTGGGAGCAGAGCGTGTCAAGGAGGTCATGGGGGTGGAGTGAGAGCCGGGAGCACTCTCAGCCCTGAATGCACTTTATTTTAAACGTCTAACCAGAAATGCTCCTACAAAGAAGTTCCTGGAAATCGCTTTGGGGATCATTCTCGTTTACTTTTGGCATCTTCTGGAGAAATATGTATCTGTTTACCAGGGAGCCAAGCAGCTGGAGGGCTCATAATAGAAGACCCAGTTCAAACTGGTTTATACCAAAGCGACATTATTGTCTCAATCGACTCCTAAGTCTGGGACAGGGTGGACTTCAGATGTAACTAAGGGGCCTGGAGACCTTAAATTACACTCTTGGCACTGCCCCTAAGCAGCTATGGTCTTGGCTAAGCCAATGCCCTTCCCTGAGCCCCTGTTTACTTACTTGTAATATGCAGAGATTGGAGTAGATATGTGGTTTTCAGACATTGTTTAAGCGATGGAACACATTTTATCAAATTAAATATTACAGAGCAGGCCAGTATAAGACAGATGTAAGTGAAACCGCTCTGGTGTATGTAGGGGTGACAGGGGCAGAGCTCTGGTGCTGGCCTCTCTCCTCCCCCACCTTCACCAGTCTGAAAAATGCTGGATGGACAACCTAGAGGACCCTCAGCTCTGGGGCCACATGGTATCAAGGAACGAGCATGGGCCTTAGAGACAGAAGGACCTATGGGTCCAGGTGTGAATCCCAATCCTACCAACATGTTGGTGAACTCTTGCTATCTCAAAACTCAGGTTCTTAACAGCAAAATAGTTTATTATCACTCATGCACTTGCAAGACTGCCTGGTGTCAGCTGAGGTAGGCTGACCTCCGCCTGGGTGACTCTGCTCCTCCTGCCTCTAGTCCTCCTCCTGCGGCCACAAGGTGAGACTAGGAATGTCCTGTCACTTTTGTCATTGACCAACATAAGTTGCACGGCCAAACCCAAAGTGGAGAGTGAAGAAGCACACAGCAAGGGTGAGGTGGAGAGTTGAGGTCAACGAGCCAATCCATTACGACAAACTTCTAATGGGGGGGTCGTAGGCAAGTGAATTAAATTCTGAGTCTCAGTGTCCTCATCCAGAAAGTAGGACAAATTACACTCACCTGCCAAGGTTGTCATGGCAATGAAATGGCGTTCATAAATAATATGGCCTGCCTCTCCACCAACTTGACCCTGAAGAGGCTTTCCCCAGATAACTCCCAGTACAGACATAGGGTCTGGGAAGGTAGCACAAATACATAGCTACTACCCCACGACAGCACAATGGGGAAGCCTGGGTATGTACGTGTATGTGCACACGCCTATGTGTTTGTGTGTGTGTGTGTGTGTGTGTGTGTGTGTGTGTGTGCACGTGTGCAAGTACAGATGTGGGAAATGCGTCTCTCTAAGGCAGATGCGGCAAACCCTGCTTTATGATGCCGCTCGGAGGCTGAACGCTTTCAGGGCCCAGCTCCCCCATTCTGCCCACTGCAAAACTCATCATGTTATAATTACAAGTTAATTAAAGCAGAAGAGATCAAAGCCACTTTAGACAGATTAATGATACAGAGAGTGCCAGAAATTTCACCGTTTTATGTATTAAACACATTGTCGTTTTTATTCTGCCTTTTTCCCCTCTTTTGTGTCAACCAAAAAAGCCTTTCATATCTTTTCTCTGCCCCCCTCAATGCACGAGGAATTTGAAGTCCTAACAGCTGCGCGAAGCTGTCTGCAGAGAAGGGGCCCATTCAAAGGATATCAGAAAAATCAACGAGCCTTTTAGCTTCTGACTAGAATGAAGCTGCCACCCGCCTAACCCTCCGCTACCTAAAAGAAAAAAAAAAAGACCTAAAAAAACATCAGTCATTAAAATCGGGCCAAAGAAAAGAAAGGAATTGGAAGCTGAACTCTTCAGCTCTCACCTCCCCAGGCAGGCTCTGGGACGAAGGAATTTTTTGCATTTCGGGTTCACTACTCTCTTAGTCTGTTCTGATGTTATCACAAAGTGCTGTACTGGGGGTGGGGAGGTGAAGGGACACTTATAAACACGGAAGTTTATATCTCACAGCTCTGGAGGCTGGAAGTCTGAGATAAGGGTGCCAGCATGGTTGGGTTCTGATGAAGGTCCTCTTCTGGGTTGTGGACTGGTGACTTCCCACAGTATCCTTCCATGGGGGAGGAAAGCTCTCTCACGGCTAATATAAGGGCACTAATCCCATTCATGGGGGCTCCACCCTCATGGCCTCATCTAGTCCTAACAATCTCCCAAAGTTCACAGCTCCTAATACCATCACATTGTGGGGTAGGGTTTCAACATATGAAGTTAGGGAGGATACAACATGCAGTCCATAACAACCACACTACTGAGCATGGCAAACAAGCCATCGAAGTTATCCTGAGGGCCAAGAGTGATTTAGATAACCCAGTGGGGAAATAGCCCATGCATTCACTCACTTACCGGGTATTTATTGAATGTCTCCCATGTGCCAGGCATTGGGTTAGGGCTGGGGGTACAGTGACAAACAAGTCAAACATTATTTCTGCCCTCCTAGTGTTTACAATCTAGATGGTGGGAACACACAATGTACAAGTATAGTGTTAAGGTAATGAGTACTGGAGCCACCATGCCCCCTCAAGTCTCCTGCATAAAAGTATATATCTCTCCTACATAAGTAAAAGTTCAGTTCTCTCCTGCATAAAGATCAGTCATTGGGTGATGGGGGAGTTCTCAGTGACCCAAGCAGTTGGAAGTACCTTCATCTTCAATGTATGGCTCCCAAAGTCACATCCAATTGGCAGGCAGAGGGAGACAGAGAGTATGGACATTTTTGTAGGCTAGAACTGGATGTGATATATATCACCATTACCCATAATTCACTGGTCAGACTCAGTCACCTGACCTACTAAGTTCCAAAGGGAGCTGGGAAATGTAGTCTGGCTGGTGACCAGTTTCTAACAACTACACTACCTTATGGGAGGGCAGAAGAATCGTGGTTGAATAGCCCATCTCTCTGCCATTGCAAATAGTCATGATAACATATATTGACTTCTTAATGGGAGAAGCTCAAGGGTCTGTGGGTACACACAGAAGGGGACCTAATGATGTTTTATTCTGTAACAATCCACTCCCCACAACTAAGTGGATGAAAACACAAATGTTCTATTATCTCCCATACTTCTGTGGGTTGACCAGGCCCATTTTAGCAGCACTAACTTGGGTTTCTCATGCAGTTGCAGTCACACAGGTGTTGTGTGTCCACAATGTTTCTTCATTCACATGTCTGGAACCTCACCAGGATGGCAAATTAGGTGAGGGCTGTCCTCTCTCTCCCTAGGTGTTAAATTTACCTTCATTATGGCATGGTTGTTTCATAGTAGTAAGAGTTTTAACATGGTAGCTGGCTTTCCTGGCTCAATGTTCTAAGAAGCCCAGGGATACATTGCAAAGCTTTTATAGCATTCTATTGGTCGAGCAAGTGAGATTCTGATTCTCCTAGTTCTTAATGTTCTGTGATTTATTCTCTGGTAATAGCAATACTTCCTTCAGAAGATGAATCTGGCTGCAGCATACAGGTAGAGAGCAGAGAGACAGGAGAATGTCTTATGGTTGTCTTTTTTAAATATTTTTAAGCTTTCAACTCAAATCATCCCCTGCTCCCCTCCATCATCAGAGGAATGGGGGAAGAAGGAGTTGGCGCCCCTGGTTCGACTGGTCACCCTGACCTGTTCATTGCTATAGAGTGTTTCTGTCAGGCCTATTTCTACAAGTGGAGTCTGACAGGGCTTTTTACACTTGAAAACATTTTTGTGATGGGAGAATTCAGAGGGTCTACAAGAGCATGTGAAGACGTCTGTGGAATATAATTCCCTCCATCTGGCGAGAGTGACGGGAATGAGTCAGCACCACGGTCAGTTCCCATTCAAGTCATCACTGTGGGTTTTTAGCTAGGTTGGAACCCCTGGGACTATGAGCAGAATGGTAGAAAAGGAGAAGTCCCTCTCTCAAGGAGCTCTCAGTCTAAGAAGTAAACTCAGATCATGTTTTGGCATGAGAAGGGGTTAGTGTAAGACAGGAGAGCGTGCTAATAGTCTCCAGTCTGATGCAGTAGATGGGAGGCATGCTTGCAAAGTCATGACAGATGAGGGTAAAGGCAGGAATGGGGAGAATGGTTAAAAGAGAACTAACATTTGCTTAACACCATGCCAGGCACCAGGTAGGTAAAGTCCTCTCAGCCACTGTAGGAGGTTGATATTATTATGCCTGTTTTATAGGTGAAGACACAGAGGATGAAAAGAGTTCAAAGAAGCTGCCCCAGATCTTATAGCATGTTAGGGTAGGAGACAAGATTCAAACACAGGTCCACTTGAATTCAGACTCCATGTCTTTTATTCTTTCAGTCCATAAGATCCCGAGAGGCCAGTCATCATCCTAGATTATGACACCCAGCAGGGACTCAGTAAATGGTAAATTAGTGAATGAATAAATGAATGAATAAATAAAAATGGCACATGGATTGGGCAAGTCTGCAAATAAACCGAGAGGAGATGCATCTCAAGCTGCACTGAGATGCTGAACTTCAGAGAGAGAGAGAGAGATCAGATGATCCTTATTTCCTGCTCCCCGTGATGTGACCGACCATCTCACCCAGGTCATGGGGTGAGCTGAGACCAGGGGTTCATACTGCAGCATGTAGGTTTCATTGCTCCTCCCCATCCTGCCCCACAAAGGCTCTGCTGGACTTCAGGAAGTGGAGAGGCTCCTTCATGCCTTCAGACTCAGGTTGGGGTGGAGGAAGTAGTATATTCTCTCCTCTCCACAGTTCAATTTCCTCAGCAGCAGGATAATAAAGCCACCAGTGGCATCTTGGACAGGCCTGGACACGCTCAATGCATGATGACAAATTTAAGCCCGGGATCATGTTCTGAGTTAATCTGGTATTAAGAAAAAGACATAAAGGATCCTTGAAGAAGGAAGATAAAATGGTAGACAGGGTTCTTTAATTATAGCTAAGGAAGACCTTTCCAGCAACAGGAATTGTCCAGCTCCAGGATGGGTGGGAAAACTCACCTGAGACCCAATACAGGTAAAAGAGGCAGGGAATTTATAAGGGTCCTTTATGATGCAAACCTGTCGGGAAATAGAGGGATTACCGGGAGCGGGCTCATCAAATGTCAGAGCTGGAAGCGTCTTTAGAGAGAACACTTCTAAGATCAGCCCTCTTTACAGATAAGGATTCTGAGGCCCAGGGAAGGGCTAGAAGTGACCAAGATGACATGGAGGAAAGGAAAGGTATTAGAACTCTCTTGTCCCGCCTCCTGTCCCAGGCCAGACACCAGACAATTGTCCTCTTCAGGCCTCCTTGCTCTGATCTTTCCCTCTTAGCTATAGAATTTTCCAACAGATGAATATTATTTTCTTATATCAAATGTCATGAAACCACTTCAAACCTAGTCTACTTCCGACACAGTAAAGAAGGTTTTTATGAAAGGAATTTACTAGCACACAAAAGCACTTAGACCGTAAGTGAATGACAACTTGAGGACGATGGGCTCTATCCCCCTTGAAGCTGTATTTTCCTAAGCTTTGAGACATTTCGAACTCTAGAGCCTGATGATCTGGGTTCAAATCCTGACTCTGCCATTTCCTACTGGGGTGACTTTGGACAAATTATTTTCTGATTTCATTTCCCCATGTGTGAAATGAGGATAATAATGTTCCTAACTACTAAGAAGGGAGATAAAATAAGTTAATACTTATAAAGCATTTGGAAGAGTACCTGGCATATAGTAAGTGCTCAGTAAATGTTAGCAACTGTTATCAGCATGGCATGGCTGGGGGTGGGGTCACGGAAAGCTGACTCCTCAGAGACCTGACTCTGGTTAGGACTGGAAAGCTCTCTGAAGGCACACTGGTCTGTGACTCTAGAAATTTAGGCTCTAGGTCCGGCTCAGTCATATAAGGTTTGCTGTGTAGCCTTGGGTAAATAACTCATTTATCTCCAAGCCTCAGTTTTTCCATGTGGAAAATGAAGCAATTGTACCAAAGAATCTCTAACTTGCACTCCCAGCTCTAAGGTATGGGGAGTCAGTAATTATAATTCCTGATATAGTGATGAGAATTTAGCTCAACAGGACTGCTTCTCCTTCCTCACTCTAACACATGGAATTATAAGTTCCATTCTTACTATCTATTCTCTTCTGAAGGACTCTCTAATGAATTCCAGAGCCAAAAGTCAGGTTGGACTATTAGAGCTGACCCAGATGTCAAGGCAGAAAGTTATGTCTGTGGGGACCTGGGCTGGCTACTACTTGACCATCACCCTCCCCTCAGGTCCTGCCATCCATAATTAGGCACTAGTCATCCTGGCCCCTGAGCCTGGAGATGGTAGGTAGCTTATTACAGAAGCAGAGCAGAATCTCCCCTAAGTGATGGATGGGGCAGCCCTGTGCCAGCTGCTTCTCTGATCTAAAGTGGATCTGATGGTTTGGGGACCAAGGAGGAGAGATGCTCCTCTTCCCAGCCGTCCCAGCATGAGATCAAGGACTGTCAGCGTGAGTTTGGAAAGTGCCAGCAGATTGCCTCAGGAGGGGACTTTGAGGAGCAAGGGAGACCTACTGGGGAGCTTCAGAACATCTTTCACTTCCTCCCCCTTCTCTCTGTGCTAA
Source organism: Macroglossus sobrinus (assembly GCA_004027375.1). Taxonomy (NCBI): domain Eukaryota; kingdom Metazoa; phylum Chordata; class Mammalia; order Chiroptera; family Pteropodidae; genus Macroglossus; species Macroglossus sobrinus. The sequence goes on along the minus strand of PVKZ01003665.1, from coordinate 103,103 downwards.
CAGAGGCAACACCTGACTGCAGGTGCCGGCAGCAGGAAAGACACAGGCTGGGCATGAGATAAGCCCAGCCATATGACTTCTTCAGCCATGTGACTCTGGGCAAGCCATGGCCCTCTTGGAACCTCACCTTCTTCACCTATAAAATAGGGGTCCTAATAGGATCCACCTGATGAGGTTTAGGGAAAGTCTAAAAGAGAGAACACAATAACAGCAAATCCATACATGCACTCACAATATGCTAGGCTGAATGCGTTACATTTACGCTTTACTTAATACCTACAACAACCTTGGGAAGTAGACGCAGGTTAAGTGACTTACTGAAGGGAACACAGCTAGTCAGAGCAGAGCCAGCATCACACCTGAGCAACCTCGCTTCAGACTCTACTCGTACCCACTCCTCTTGCGTGTGGGTTTCCAGCACAGGCTGTGTAGGTGCTTGGCCAGTATTAACTCCCCTTCCCTTCCCCATCACTGACCCCAGGGCAGAGCTGTCCGGCAAGGGAGGCTGTGGTTAGTCCCACTGAAGGAGAGAGGACAGTAGAGATGCTCTGGAAAATTGCCTCTAGACCAGGCTTTGATGGTACCGAAGAAATGACAATGACAACACAAAGGCTCCTCAAGCTGCCCAACTCTTTCCTGCGGTGACCTGTGTGGGTCTTTTCCAAAGTCCTCAAACTGAGAGTTCAACACTCCATAACTTGGGGTGCGGAGGATGTTTTTTTAAGCATATCAGTATATAGAAGTTTGAACTCTGACCAGGCCACTGGAGGGTGGATGAGGATGTTTGTTCCAACACCTCCAAGATCCCAGACCTTCCTAAACCACATCACCAGCCAGAATGTCACTCATGCCTCTGCACTGGATCCTAACATCCCTTGGGGACCTAAACCCCGGCCCTTGGTTTTAAATCAGTCCAGGAAGAGTAGCAGGAGGGCTGGCCACCATTTGTCACTAGAATGCTCAGGAAAGGTGTGCCTTATTCCCAGAGTGTCCCTTCTGGTCCCAAGGTTCAGTGCCTGCTATTGTCGTGGCAACACACTCTCACATGATGAGGGGAGGCTATAGGGGAAGACACAGCTGCCAGGTGCCTGTCAAAGTAGGAGCTCCTCCAGGAAGTCCTCCCTGATTAACCCAACTCTCCATACTTCCTCGATAACCTCCCACCCAAGCCTGGTCTGCCCACCATGCCCACACATGGGCTATCTGCTTGAGTTTGTTCTTTGGTCATTTGGAGGCAGGAGCATGTAAATCGATGGTCATCTTATATACCTCATTATCATATATAGTCAGATCCAAGGCTCTAGCACAAAAGTGGACCTTAAATAGAGGTAATCCCCAGAGGGCTATAAGCCCACCCCCATTTTGAGCACCCCTCCTCCACACCTCTGTCCCTAAGGGTTCCCCCCTCAGACTTCAGACGCAGTGAGATGTCGAGAGGAGAAGGAGGATACTGGGAACAGGCTCTGTGAGATGCAAGGAGCAGAGTAAGCTGGGCTCATGGCCAGTGTCAGCATTGATGCACTTGCTTCTAAAGACACATGCCATTGAGCTCCTCCAGGAAGAAAGCGACCCCTGCCCATCCCTGGGGCCTGGGATGGGCCAGCTGCACGACCTGACCCTGGGCTGGGGGCCTGGGGAAGGAAGGCTTTGACTTAAACCGCCCTGGTTCCAACTCTGGATTTGGTCACCTCCTAGCTTGTCCCTTGGTGAGCAGGATGATAACACGAGCTGATGTTTACTGAGTACTTGTGCCAGGCATGGCCCAGCGTTTTGAGTGTATTCGTTCATTTACTTGACACAACGAGCATAGGCATAGATGCTAATGTCATTCCCATTTTATAGATGAGGAAACTGACACACAGAGAGATTAAGTGACCCATCTAAAGTCACAGACCTAGTGAGTGGTAGAAGCGAGGCATACATTGAGGACTGCACAGCTCAGAAGCCCCTGTTCCTAACAATTTCCTCTTCTCAGGGACCAAGTACCTGAGACAGGGCCAGCTTAACTAGCGTGCAAACCTGTGTAGGCTCGTGGGGCTTGGTTTACTGCTCTGTTTTCAATAATTTTGAACAAGGGGCCCTACATTTTCATTTTGCACTAGGTCCTGCAAATTATGTAGCCCATTCTGCCTCTAAATGTCAAGATAACTTTGTGGAGGTGATCTGTGATTTGGGGACAGCAATGTGTACCCTGCACCTCGTGGCCCAGCCCACCATAGCTGCGAAGCAAGGGAGCTGAGTCCCCACACTCGACCCCTCGAGGTGACAAGCCAGCGGCTATGACATCGATCCTTCCGGTTTCCTTGTTAAGCTCCAACCCTACACAGGCTGACAGACCCATATGCGGGTGAGCATATGCCCACGTTCCTCACGTCATCATAGCTTTGCATCTTGTCACTCAGCTCCCCCAGCCAGGTGTCAGATGGGTGCCTTCAAGTAATCATCGCTGCTCACAGCTTCTCTGCACCTCACCATGTTGGAGGCGTCTCCACACACTGCCTCAGACTCAGGGCAGGGGACAACATCGAGGACTGGAGACATAGGGGCTTGCTCAAGGTCATGTGGTCAGCAAGCAGAGAGCTGAGGCCAAACTCAAGATTCTTATCTCTGGTTAAAGCTCTCCGGGCACGCCCTGCCACTCGACGTCCCTTTGTCCTGACGTGTCCTTTGAGTAGCATCTGCCCATAAAGGAAGGCACAGGTGATGTGGCTCTGCTGCCCCCAGAATTCTCCCTCAGACCTTGGTACCCCAGGCTTCGCTCTCTTACTAAGAGGGAGGAAGTGGAGGGAGGAGGAGGCACTGGGCCCTGGACACTAGCCGTCACTTATCTGCCTGCCTGGCAACCTGCCCGTTTACCTTTACTGATGCCTTCTATTTATTTATCTATCAGTCTATCTTTCTGTCTGTCTTTTCATCTATCACCTGTCTCTCTGTGTGTCAGAACTTCCCATGGCTTCGCTCTCTTGCTCACCTTCCGGCAGAATCCAAACGTGGCTGCAGCCTCCACTGGCTCTTTCCTTCTTCCTGCAATCGGTAAAACCCCACCTGTGTTCCTGCAGCTGGCACAGATCCCTGGGGGCTGGTCAGAGGAAGGTAGAGATGCTAGGCTTCAGAGGATCCTGCAATCTCCTAGCAAAATTATTATTATCATTAATGATCATAGTGATTAGGCACCCACTCTGCACTCCTTTATTCACTCAACAGATATTTCCTGAGCACCTAGCAGGTGCCAAACACTGTGATTAGGTCCTTATGTGTTAGGTCAAAGGCAGCCAAGGTCCCTGAGAAAATGAGTTTCCACTCTGGGCCAAACATATTACACCATCTGTCTTTTCTACATAAGAGCACCAGACTCTTAGAGGCCAGGGACCTTGCCCTGGGTCACACAGCCAGTGAGGGGCACAGCTGCGTCATACCCCAGCCGGATGCCTCTCAAGCTGGTCTGTCTTCTTTCCAAATCTGTAGCTGATGGACAGCTTTGCCCACAGAGGCTCTGCAGAGCCTGGGAGGGTGACAGGGAGGCAGGGATGGGGTAGGGGGGCTCGCCTCAGCTGCTGGCAGATGAGGTTCTGACTTTCAGCACCACGTACCCCATCTGCTATTAACCCCTCCACTCAGCCATGTAATTCTACGGCATCGTGTCACCCAAGCAACACCGTATGATGAGTCCCCGATTATCACAAACAGCATGCTCGGGAAGGAAGTGTCGAGCAGCCCCCCGCATCTCTCCCAGAGCCGGCATCAGACTGAGTTCCAGGGAGGATGATCTCGAGGTGTCGGGGATGGCAGGGGACACAAAGTTCCACCCCAGAAAGAGAAACCTTTGCTGAGGTCCAGAGCAGAGGTCAGCAAACTTTCCGTAAAGAGCCAGGTAGTGACTAGTTTGGGCCCTGTGACTGTACATTGTTGCCATGGTTCCACTCGGCCCCGTAGCGAGAAAGCAGCTGCAGACAACACGCAAAAGACAAGTGTGGCTGTGTCCCCGTCATTCCTCATTTACAAAAACAGGCCCCTCAGGCTGCAGTTTGCTTACACCTAGCCTGGATTCTACACCAATAACAGCAGCACACATGATAATGAGAGCCAAGACTTATGGAATGCTTACTGTGTACCAAGTCGGATCTCATAATAATCTTGGGAGGTTTAGAATAGTATTCTCTCAGATTGACAGTTGAGGAAAATGAGGCACAGAAATGTTAAGGAAGTCGTTTACCCACGGTATCCCAGCCAGGAAGTGGCAGTGCCAGTCAGGACCTTTTACTGTGCATCCACCCATCCAGTAGCCCAGAGGCTACGTGTCATCTTTGGCCCTTCTTCTTCTCAAGCCCCACATCTAACCTGCCGGCAAACTCTATTGGCTCTACTTTTAAAATATCTTCACAGATCCGTTGGCTACTCACCAGCGCCCTACCACCCACAACCATCCTGTCCTGAGCCCCCATCATCTCTCACCCGGTTACCATAACAGCCCTCTCCCTGGCTCCTTTACAGTCAGTTCTCCATGCAGTAGCCTGAGACACCTTTACAAACCAGTTATCACACTATATAATTTAGTTTTCCTATCTCTCACCTGCTCAACACCTTGCAATGAGAATAAAAGCCGAATCCTTCCCATGGCTGAATCTGCCTTCACCCCTCCCATCTCTCTAATCTTCTCTCCCACATCTCCCCCTCTTTCCTTGTTCCAGCCACAATGGTCTCCTTGCTGTTCCTGGAACACACCAGCACCCCTGCCCCAGGGCATTTGCACTGGCTGCTCCCTCTGCTTGGCATGCTCCTCCCCAGATACCCAGAAGGCTGACTCCCTCACCCTCATCCCCTGCATGTCTGCTCTCAGATCTCACCCTCCCAGTGAGGCCCTCCCTCACCACCCCCTATAATTCTGCAATTTGCCCTCTTGCCCCTTACTCCTGCTCCCTCTCACTCTGCTCTATTTTTTTCCTTTTCCCATATCTCCTATTACCTTTACCACACAATATAAGTTAGGTATTTGTTATGTTTATTTAATTGCCTGTCTTTCTGCACTAGACTATATAACTCCATAGGGCACGGTATTGTTTGTTTTGTGGCTGACGTGCCCCAGCCCCTCCAGTGGTGCCAGCCCATGTCGAATGGGTGCATGAATCCAGCCCAAGCCTTCCTTGTCAATGGCTGCTACTTCCTGGAGCTCTGAGTGAAGATGGAAGAGCTGAAGGGGCCACGTGTCCAGGAAATCACACTTTTGCTGGATACCCTAAAGAATGTCTTCACTAAATTGTAGATACCAGAACCTAAATAGAAGTTTTCACACTAGCTGGACTTAGATGAGCTCAAAATAAAACCATGTTGTTTGTGTCTTTTTATTTGAGGATAGAAATTCAGCCAGCCTTCATGGGATTCTTTGTCCTGCTCCTGGAACGAGCGAACTGAGAAGTTCGCCCCCCAACACACACACACACACACACACACACACACACACACACACACACACACACACACACACACTACCTCTGTGCCAAAAGGAGGCCAAAGGAATCCAGGTGGCATCAAGAGATGCTCTCTGAGGATGTTGGACTAATGAGGAGAAAAGTTGACGAAGCTTGGTCAGAGCCAAGCTGGCCAGCTGTACCTGGTTACTAAGATGAGAGGGCATGACAAGAAAAAGCGTGTAATTCCCTAAACAGGCACCACCTGGTCTAAGGCTGACATAGATCCCGGCATCAGGCACATTTAAGATGGCAAGCTCACTTAATTCTTATCTCGCTGGATATATCTCTGGCCATTGCTTTCTGGCCCAAGCCCTGTTAATGATCCACTGGGTTGCCTTGAACAAATTGCCTCACCTTTTAGGATTTTAATGTTCTCAGTTCTAAAGCACTCTTTAGAACCCTATGGTTCTGGAGTTCCATATCTCATGGCTTCAGTTTCCACATCTGTAAAGTGGAATAATAATTCCCTTATCCCAAGATTGTGAGAAGTAAGTGGGATGATGTGTGTCAAGTGTAGGCTGGAGGTGAGTAGCCGTTAGGATTGCAAGGAGACAGTGAAGTTCAGTAGAGGATGAGTGTGATGCTGAGGCTTAAAAGAAAGTGGCAAGAACCTTGAGTCTCAGCCTGGAGAGAGAATGCTATTGCACCTACCCTTACAGCTCTAAAAAGGCACAAATTCCACTTCAGGAGGAATCAAGAAGTAGTCGGTTTGGAAAATGAAAGCTGGAACATGGTACAGTCACCTATGGTACCTGTGATGCTTTGTACTGTGCCAACTTAGTTCAGCTGGAACTACATTTCTTAGCATTCCCTTCTCTGTAGTTTTGGAAATATACCCTAAGAAGGTTGGATCAGAGTGGGGAAAAAATATAATGTCAGATCAGTCCTATTTCACTGACATGGATGCATTAGCAGAAATTCTGGATTGCTCAAGCATTGCTCAAGCGGCCAGGACTGGCTTGGACAGTTTGCTTGGTGAGTTGACTAAAACCTAGATACAAAGGTGGCTTACACTAAATGAAGTCCTAACACTGAGCACTTTTCTGGTAGACTGTAGAGGAAGGTATGCAAAGGCTTAGGGCTACTGGAATGCTGAAACGGGTTTATCATGCTCATCCACCCCCAGCAGGTGCAGGCTGACATGCAAGATGCTAAGCCAGTGGGGCCGTGTGACCCAGGAGATCCGATGATGCTTAGAGGGTCTGCAACAGACAAAATGTTGTGTGAGACTTAGGTTGGCCATATAGGTAAATCATTGCAGGGAGGAAAACTATGCCACCCTCTGAAAATAATAATTTTTTTTTCTGAGAAATAGCTGCTGACTTGTTACTGAACATTATCGCGACTGGAAGCTTGATCATGGGCCACTGAGCTACCATGTCTTCTGAGCTGCCCTTCATGAACTGAGTGTCGTCTGAGCTTCCAAACCATAAACGTGGGCATTCACAGCAGCAATTTCTTTGTCCAATGGAAATGCCAAGTACAACATCGGCTCAAGCAGGTCAGGATTATACAAGCAAATATTCCAAATGTCCTCTCCCCTACTCACGTTACATCTGTGACTTCACATGGAATGCCCTGACAAGCTGACTGAGGAAGAAAATGGTTTATAGAGAGTTCTGCACCATATGCTGGCACTGCCCACAGGGAGGCAGCTGCAGAATCCCATCCTACTCTTTGGGACAGTGATGAAGGAACATCTTTCCAGTGGCAGGACTTGGAGCAGTGAGGGTGATTGTTCACCCAGCCTGGAAGGAGAACTGGCCCCAGGTATGAATCTACATTGACTCATGGGCTGTGGCTAATGGTTTGGCTGAATAGTCAGGTACTTGGAAGGAACACAGTAGGAAATTGGCAAAGTGAGGTCTTGAGTTGAAGTATATAGCTAGGACTTTCCGATTTGGCAGATTGGAAGAATATATGTGTCCTGGGTAAAAACTTATCAAAGAGTGATCTCGGTAGAGGAGGACCTTAATAACTGGATGAACGAAAGGATATATTTTGTGGATTGCAGTCAAACTCTTTTCCAAGACCTCCTTGTCATTGCCTAATGGGTTCATGAACAAAATGGCCATAGTGGAGAATATGAAGGTTATACATGAATTCCACAAATTGGACTTTTTGCTCATTAAGGCTGATCTGGCTATATTCACTGCTAAGTGCCCAGATACCAACCGCAGAGTCCAACAGTGAGCCCCCAATATGTCACCACGACTTTCTCTCATTCACTTGGCCAGACCCTTACCTTGAACATGGATTCGCCTTCCTCGCCCGCAGTACTGCTCCCAAAATCGCCATCTGTGGACTCACGGAATGCCTTATTCGCCACATAGCATTCCACAGAGCTTTGCTTCTGACCAGTAAAGTGTGGCAATGGGCCCGTGCTCAGTTAGTTCACTGGTCTCATCATGATCTCCATCACCCAGAAGCAGCTGGTCTGATAATATGGTGGAACGGGCTTTTAATGGCTCAGTCATGGCACCAGCCTTGTGATAACACCTTGCAGAGATAGGGCAGTATCCTCCAGGAAGCAGTCCATGCTCTAAAATCAGCAACCAATATACGATGCTATCCATCCCATAGCTGAGATTCCCAGATTCTGGGAATCAGGGATGGAAATGGGAATGGCTTCTCTTGCTACTATCTGATGAAATCCACTAGCAAAGATTTTGCTTTGTGACCCCGTGACTTTACGTTCTGTTGGGTCTAGAGGTCTTAGTTCTCAAAGGAGGAAGGAAGGTTCCACCAGAAGACATAAAAATGGTCCCATTTAAGAAGAGTTCATCAAGATTGCTATCTGGCTACCTTGATCTCTCCATGCCAATGAACTGATGGGCATAGAAATGGGTCTCCAAACTGGCCAGAGTGCTTGATCCTGAATTTCAAAGGGAAACTGGGTCACTGCAATACAGTAGGATAAACAGGAAGATGCCCTGAGGCATCTCTTAGTAGTCTCATGACCTACAATAAAAGTCAATAAAAAATATGACCACCTATTATAGGCACGCTGGCTAATGACCCAGACCCTAACAAATGAAGCTCGAGTCACTCAGTCAGACACAGGACTGTGTGATAGGCCAAGGTTCTTGCTAAGAGCAAATGGAAAACAAAATGGGAAGCAGAAGAATAAAATGATAAATACCAGCTACAATCTCATTTATGACCAGTTGAAGAAATGGAGATAACAGATCTGAGTCTTTCATCTTTGTTTTCTATGAAAATATGTATATATATGTTAATCAATTCCTTTTCCCCCTCTCTCATTCCCTTACCATCTAGCATAAAATTTGTTAACAACAGCTAATTTATCATCCAGTTTTTAAGTGATAGGATATCTGAGTTAGACTCAGCTAAAAGTCTGAAATCACCCATGGATTGACAAAGTCTCTTTTGGGAAGAATGTTTGTGTGTCTTCACTTGTACCAGGGGCTATAGCTGCATATGTTAGGAGAAAGTGTGATTTTTCTATCATCTTAATTTGGAAGTTAAATATGGTTAAAAGAAGTGTGTGTGTGTGCCAAGTTGACGTGAATCATCTATGGTAGTTTTGTACTGGGTCAGCTTAACTAAGCTGGGGTACATTTCCCAGAATTCCTCTTCCTTCCTGGTTAGGAGTTTGGATGGCAGTAGAGAAGTTTGCCTAGAATTTGGAAGGTGGAAATAAAGTGAAGCAGCAGCTATGTTTGCTTTCAGAAGGTCAGTGTAGGATTAGGGACAGTTGTAGCTCTGGCACATAGCTTACCATGTTGGGGTAAGGCAGCAACCCCAGCTCCTGCCCCATCTCCTCCTCCAATATGTACAGATCTCAGACTGGGTGGTGTGCAGCTCCAGGGTGAAGCATGCCAGCTGCTTCTGCAGGTCTGATGCTTGTAGATGGTGAGAGACACACATGAGCACCAGTTCATCATGGTGGGTTCCGGTGTGTTCTTGTCGGCGGGTCATGGTTTTCCACGCTACACAGCCATCTTTCTTTCCCAGCTGCCTGCCCAGCTGATTGCAGGATTAGCACCAGATGCAAAGGCAATAACCTTTTACAGGTAGTTTAATCATTCCCCACAGTTTCATAAGGTCAAATAACTACAACAAATCCTCGATTCTCTAGCACTCCTATTCATTCTGCTTTCTTGTTGAAATCCTAACTGAGACCAAGTCTTAGGCTGGGTTTCCCAGAAGAAGAGCCTGCCATAGGAATCCCCATGTAAGTGATTTATTAAAGTAGAGCTCTCAGAAGAAACTTGGGAGTGAGTGAAGTAGGATGGGGAAAGGGGAAGAAGCTAAATAAAGATGCGGGTTTAGCTGAAGTGTAGCCTCAGCCTAACCCCATGAGGAGCTCTGGAGCAAGAATGACACCACAGAGTTCTCCTATTTTGAGAGAAGGTGGTGAGTAGTGAGTCTTCATCATAAATCAGTTATTCCCTAGGAGCACCCCTAGAGGAGGGTGTAATCTTCCACGCATTTCCTGATAAAATGGCTCTTGGAGGCCAAGGGCAATTCTCAGGAGAAGGAGGTAGCTGTGAGCTATTATTAGCAGTCAACACTCATAGCAGCTGGGGATGGGGATGCTGGTCTGGCAGAGGATCCTGGCAGGGCACCAACAGCATCTACGACACATGGGTTTTCATATTAAAAGACCTAGATTCAAATCCCAACTTCTCTACTTAACAGTGTGTGATCTTGGGCAATCTTCCTAACCCTCACTCTTCTCATCTGTAAGATGGAAGTAGTAACAGTGTGTGACATACATAAAGGTACTTAGAACAGTGCCAGATATCACAGGCATTCAGTGAATGTTACTATTATTTAAATGTTGAATCCAAAAAGCAAAACAATCACACAAATAAAAAGTAGAAACAGACTCACAGACACAGAGACCAAACTGATGGTTGACAGAGGGGATGAGGGTGGAAAGATGGGTGAAAGGGGGGAAAGGGATTAAGAGGTACAAACCTGAAGTTCTGAAATAAATAAGTCATGGGAATGTAATGTGCAGCATAGGGAATATAGTCAATAATATCGGGATAACTTTGTACATTGACAGAGGTTAGTAGACGTGTAGTGATCACATCGTAAGGTACATAAATGTCAAATCACTATGCTGTATACCTGAAACTAATACAACATTGTATGTCACCTATACTTTAATTAAAAAATTAAAAATAAGTATAATAATAATAATAATAATAATAATAGCTTAAAGAGTAGGAGTTAGAAATGCCTGGGTTCTCATTCTAGATCTGCAACCTACTGGTTTCAATTTCCTCAAATGTAAAAGGAGAATAACTGGGTAATAATAAATACTGTGTTCCTACCATAAGCAGAATAACACCCTCCCCCACGCCCCCCAAAGATGTCCATATCCAAATCCCTGGGACCTGCGACTATGTCACCCTACATGGTAAAAGGGACTTTGCAGATCTTAAGATGGGGAGATTATCCTGGATTACCTGGGCAGCCAATGTAATCACAAGGGAAGCAGAAAATCAGAGCCAGCAGTAGGAGATTTGATGTTAAAAGGAAGAGGTGAGAGCAATAAGAGGAAGGGGTCCTGAGACAAGGAAGGCGGGTGGCTTCTAGAAGCTAACGAAGGCAAAGAAACAGATTTTCTTTCAGAGCCTCCAGAAGGAAGCAGCCCTGTTGACACCTTGACTTTAGCCCAGTGAAACTGGTTTCGTACCTCTTATCTCCAGAGCTGTAGGAGAATGAACATATGTCGTTCTCAGCCACGAAGTTTGTGGATATTTATCACAGCAGCAATAAGAAACTAATGCAGGGTCGAAGAGATAACGTGTCTGAGTGTTGTGACCACCAGGATCCATTCATCAGCATAGCCGTGGCCCTGGGGTCCTAGGATTGGGTCATGAGAACTCAAAACACAAGCAGGATCTTAGGGGATTTTATTGGCATGCGCCAAATCATGGGAGTTAGGTAATGCCCAAACCAAGACTGAATCAGAAAGAGAGACTTTCAGAAAGGTTGTATAAGCTCCAAAATTACAGAAACTTGCAAAGTTCTCTCCCACCATTTCTATCTCCTCTCAACACACCACTGAAACCACCCACACCCATATGATGGATTTAGGGAGCTGGAAGGAGAGGACACATCAGCCTTGCTTCTGAGACATCTTCCCTCAGTGCTGCATATTTCAAATAGTCTTTACCAGATTCCTCCATGCACTGGGTCAAACAATGGTGGTCCTAGCTCTAGATAAACATACCAGAGGTGACAAAGAGGACAGGACTTGCTTCTAGAAGGCCTCAGATCTTTTCTTATAGAAGGATCTTCATTTAGTGGCATTTTGATTAACAGAGGGAGTAATGCTTTATTAGCTATATAACAATAAGGACAAAGAAGAGCCACTATGAGGGTGTCTGGTTCACCAAAATCCTCCAGTTTAAGATGTTGCCTCACAAGGACTGGGAAGTTCAGAAATTCCTGTTTGCTCAAGGGTCACTGCTAATTTGACTTTAATGTTAGTCCTCTGTATGATTAAGGATAATATAATTCAACAGGGATGCTATACTTAACTTTGGTCTGGTGCTTAGTCTATGTATTGGTCAGACTTCCACTATGCTAATGCTGCATAACAAACATCCCTAAATTCTCAGTGACTCGCAATACCAAACATGTGTTTCATACTCAGAGGTCTGTAGGTCAGCTACAGTTCAGCTGATTTTGGTTGGGTTAAGTTGGGCCAGAATGAACCTCCAACTTTAGTAGGGACCAGGTCTATTCCACATGTCTTTATTCTAGGACCTCAGGTTGAGGGTCTCTCATGGAGAACAGAAGCTCAAGAATACTAGCAGGAACTTGCCATGGCTCTAAAGATCTTGTGTTGAAACTAGTATAATTATTTCCTCCCAGATTCTATTGTCCAAAGCAAATCACATGACTGAGTCTAAAGTCAATGGGAAAGCATATTCCCTCCACAGGGAAGCCATGGTAAGGGTAAGAAGGAAAGAACATTGAGGAAAAACAATGCAATCTAACACAGTACAGAAGAAGTCTCTAATATGTTCAAGGTACCACCCATCCCTCTGCCCATTCTTCAACACCAACTCTTCTAGAAATAAAAGCTTGCTAGTACCCTCCTCCCTTAGCCCTACGGTGCCCAACTACATTTATATAAAAAAGAGTCTGCTGACATTGTAGACACAGACTCCGGATAGAAGAGGATCCTACAAGAGGCTTCAATGAAAGAACTCCTGATACCACCTGACCCTAAGAATTCATCTACAGATGGAAGAACTGAGACTCAGGCATGCAAAAATCTTCCAGCGTCACAGAGACATTCAACCCAAGGGCTGTAGAGTCAGCTTGCCCAGGTTCTATTTCTGACTCTGCCAGTTATTAAGGTATAATCTTAAATAGATTACCATAATGTTGCTGCATCTGTTTCCTCAATATAAGTGGGGAAAATAATAGTTTCTGCCTTACAGAGTTGTTATGAGGATTGAACATTAAAGCACTCAGAGGAGTAACTGGCAGGTACCCAACAATCAGTAGCTGCTATAATTATAACAATTCCACAAATAGTTATTATTATGAAATTCCCCCAAATATCACTCTTCCCTAGGTACCAAAAAAATAGTTTCTGGACCAAAGAGCTCCCATGTCATGGAGGAGATACACAGAAATAAGCAAATTCACCATCTGAAACATTCTTCAATAGAGGGAGTCACAAGGGGTAGAAGATAGGTCTAATTTTGACCCAAATGAAGGAAAAAATATTAGAAAGATTTCCCGAAGGAGGTGTAATCTGAACCTAGCTCCAAATAGTATGCAGAAGTTTTTCTGGTTGATCAAGAAGGTAAGGGAGATTTCTGCAGGGGAAAGAGTGTGTGCAAAGGCCCTGAGGCATGAAATGATAGCTCAAAGCATGTTTGGAATGTATGAGCAATTCCAATTAGCAAGGAAACCTGATAGATAGTGGCAAGAGAGGAGGGCAGGGATCAGGTGCTGGAGAGCTCAGAATGCTGGGTAATTGATTGCATTCCTCCTATTGGCCTGTGATTTCAAATCTCCCCTCACAGGAAGCACTAAAGGCAGATGGAAACAAATATTGCCTATGGGGGTCTAGACCATGGCAATTCTTTATATATACTTTGAAGTCTCCAGTTTTATCTTAATTTCTATAAATTTGAATCTTTTTCAATATTATATCCATGCTCATTCACTCATCCAACAAACCCTTATTAAGTGCCTACTGGTTGGCACTTAGAATACCAGTAAATACCAGTAATCAAGATTCTTGCCCTGTGGATCTTTTATTCTAGTGGGGCAGGGGGCAATGGTGGTGAAGAGAGAAAGACAATAAACAATAATTACGATGATGAAGTAGATAGATGATAGATGATAGATTAATAGAAAATAGATAGATGATAGATAGATAGATGATAGATAGATAGATAGATAGATAGATAGATAGATAGATAGATAGATCGATAGATAGATAGATAATTGAGTGTGTTAAAAGGTAGTAAATGCTTTGGAAAACAGGGAAATTAGAGCAGGATAAGATAGGATGTCATTAAATGAATTAAGAAAGTGATGAATGAATTAATATGAATGACTGGATGGCTAGATGGTTGAATAGCTGTCTGGATGGCTGATGGATGGATGGATGGATGGATAAATGGATGGAAGAAAAGACTGAAGGAATAAGAAGCCTGGCTGGGTGGTGGGGAAGCAATGAAAGGGTTTAAGTAAGGGGATGACAATACTCACATCTGTCAATGACCTGCCTCTCATGAGGCTTCCACTCCCAAGGCAGTGGGGCTGTGGTTCTGTGCATTTGAGATCATGGAAAGGTGAAGACAGGCAGAACAGGTGTCCCAGATCCCATCTGATCCCCAAGCAGATCATCAGCTCAGCACCCACACTTCCAATGCAGCTGAATTTCCAAATACACAGTCAATATAAATACCTCCTGGGCTCGTAGCAGTTCATGGATAGCTTGATTAAACTGCAGCAGAGGGAGGGAACTCACACACTGGAGGTGGGATGCAAGGCTGGGGGACCGCTGCCCTCGTTAATGACCAAAATCCAGTCTCTGAAAAGAGGAGACTGACTGATACTTTGGGAAATGGATGTATGATAATCATCCCTACTGCTGTTCGCGGAATACCCGGACGGCTTCTCCCGAACACACGGCCGCGACTAAGCCCGTGTTCGAGGGAGAGGAGGCGGGAGACAAGGGTTCCTGGCTGCTGCTCAGGGCCAGTCACTTCGCCTCTCTGGGTCTCAGCTTCCTCATCACTGAAATGGGAAGGCAGTTTCCCCACCCTTCTCACGGGACCAAATAAATGCATGGATGGGGAAACTATGAAAGCTGTATATATTTTTTTAAGGACTGTCTATTAAAGAAAGCTAAATATATCCCATTTTATAAAGCATGTGGCAGTGCAGTGATTAAGAATGGAATCACACATAGCTGGATTCAGGTCTCGATTCTGCTTCTTTCAAACTACGATTTGGAACAAATGGTTTTCTCTCTCAGAGCCTCGACTTTCTCATCTGTAAAACGGGGGTTGTCACACCTCCCTCATAATCTTATTGGGAGAATTTAAAAAGATATTGCACTTTGGCACCTGGCGTATAAGAAGTGCTTTATGAACGTAGCTCTAATGACTATGATGTCTTTGCTCTGTCCCCAGCCTCCCGCCCAGGGCCCTGTGGTTTAGGATGAGGTCCTCCCAGGCTGGTGCATGCCCCACCTTCGGATACTGAGTGATGGAAACAGGCGTGTGGGAAGAGGTCCGTGTAGTTCAGAAGCCTGGAATAGACACTGCAGCTCACACCTCCTCAGGGCCTCTGCTAGACCATGTTGGGTGAGACAAGAGTAGACGAAGACAGGAGCCAGAGGGAGAGGGAGGCGGCTCTGATCTCTGTAGTGGGGGTGTCCCCGCTTCCCCTCAAAGTCAGAGAAGGAGATGTTGATGGCACTGGCAGGAACAGCTCAGCAGCCCTCTCCGACACCAGCCCCAGCGCCACAGGCTCAGAGATGACTCGTCCTGAAGTGACTTCAGACCCTCTGTTCCCTGTGCATACGCCTGTCACATCCCACAATGTTCAAACACAGCCCAACTGCGGGCTCCGGGTCTGATGCTCGAGGTGTGTGAACCGGGTGTGTGAACCGGGTGTTGCTGTCAAGGCCCCGCCTCTGGGTTGTTTGCTCCAGGGACCGCTCGCTGTCTCAGAACCTGCCCTGGTCAGAGGGGCCTCCTGCTCTGAGCAGGCAGGCCCAACTTTGTTTTGTCGTTGCCTTTGTTGTATTTTCTTTTTAGATGCAATGAGATGCAAGTTTCAAGACACCGAGAGACAGAGACCAAAAGAGTTTTATTTTCCTTTTATTCTACTATTACCAAACTGAACTATTACTTACTATACTACACATACAACTCACACCCGGATAGGACACAGATAGTCTAAATAGTAATAATAATGGCTTACATTTACTTTGAGTCTGCTAGGTGCTAGCCGCTGTTCCAAATGCTTTACCTGCACCAACTCATTTATTCCTTATAAGAGTCTGGTCGGTTTCCAGGCCCCAGAGTCAGTGGGGCTCCCATCAGTCAGAGCAGGGCTTCCCACATGTTTGCAGCCAAGCATTGGGGTCTTCATCAGGTACACTTCCCAGGTGCATGGAGCTGGTCTGGCTTTGTATATTGCCCTCCCTTGGCAGGGAAATGATGAGGCCAAAATGACCCCAAATCCCAGCTCCTTTAACTCATTGGAAACTCCCAGTGACAAGTTTCGACACATTCTCCCATAGATCCATTTTTTAAAGCCCTCACGATGATTTCTAAACAACAACAAAAAAACTTTTACAGGAAGCTGCAAGCCTTGGGAGCTCTCGTCTCCTGTTGCAGAGACATCATCCATCGTCTGGAAGAGACGCCTGTTGCTTTTGCCCAGCTTGGTTGAAAGCAGAGTCAACCACTGTTCATCTCTTCTGCTCCCTCAGAGAAGGAGACATCATAGTGTGTTAACGTTCAGGGGTCTCAGGCCCATGAAACCGTTTCTGAAGTGCCCACCCCCTGGAGCACTCTCAGCCGAGGACTCTCAGAGTTGGGCTGGGAAGGCAGTTGACAAAGAATCAGGGCTGTGCCATCACAGGCGAGCTACCCTGCCCTGCAGACTGCAACACCTCGCTCTGTGTGATGTAGGCCTGTCTGAGCCTCCTCTGAGCCTCAGATTTCCTCTTTGAAAAAATGGCAGTAAAGTGTGATTGATCTAGTCCTGCCTAGTTCATGGCACTGTTGAGAAGATCACACGAGACAGGAAAGGACTGGAATACCTTAACACCCTAGTCACATATAGATGGCTAAAATAATGGTGGTATTGGTGATGGACAGCGTCCTGGCACTCCGAGCCCTTAATCAGAGGCTGGAAGTGTTGGCTAGATCAGTATGCTTTGTAACCCTAGACAACTCAAACACCGAAACTCGCTGGGCTTCGATGTTCTCTCCTGTGAAATGGGAGTAGTGAAGGACACACTGAGATAAGAGGTGTGGAAGGCCCCTGGGCACCTGTTTGACAGGATTTCTGCTAGTTGATCATTAGCAGAGGGAGAGCTACACCCAGGAGAAGAAACTTGCCAGGTCAGCAGAAATAGCTGCATTCACACCCTCACTGTGTCTGCCCTCACAGCAACAAAATCAAAGCCTTGACTTTTAAATTGACTTGATCAATTTGTTAGCACCTACTAAGTGCCCAGCACGTAAAAAGATAAAGGTTATAAGAAGAAGAAGAACCAATAGGTGCAAATTGCTCAGATGCCAATCCTGGTGCCAAGTTCTTTACATGCATTTAACTCCTGCAGCAAAATAATGAGATCTAAGTATTATTTTTCCTTTTGTTTCCATTTTATAGACAGGCAAATTGATGTGTATTAATAGAGAGTCACTTAGCCAAAGTCACAGGTAGGAAGCATGCACACCTGGATTTCAACCGTGTCTGACATACCAGGCTCTTAACTACCGTGGCACATTGTCCCCAGATTCAATCCTCACACCAGTGCTTCCGGCCTGGAATGGCAACTACCAATATTATCCACAGACTAAGATCACATGTTGGTAAGTGGCGAATTGAAGCCAAGTATGTCTTTGGGAATAAACCTTTGGACACTGACACTCCAAAGAGAATGACCCGCATGGGATTTGTTAGTGAGATTTGGGTAGATGCAGGAAGGGTGCAGCAGTATCCACCCCCCATAGTTCCTGCAGAGGCAGGGGCTTGCCCAGACTGGTACAGGCTCATGGAAGCCACTGGCTTTCTCCTCTATCAACCTAGCGAAGCTGGCTTGCAGGGAAAACAGTTCCAGCCAGGGGAGGGAGGGGCAGGCCAAACCCCCAGCCTCAGTCGAAAGCCAGGCAAGGAGCTGCCAGGACTGTTCAACCTTGCCACTTTACAACTAGGAGGACAAAGCCAAGATGGAGAAGGTCTCCATCCTGCTAGGAGACAAGTGGCCACAGAGTGAAAGTCCCCAGGTGACCATTGTGGCCATCCCATGCCCTCCCCACAGGAAAGACTCACCAAAGCCATGCTGCCTTCATTTGTTTATTCATCTATTCATTCACCAAGTATTTACTGAGCTCCTGCTCTGTGCCAGGCTCTATGCCAGACACTGGGGATGCAAGCAGTGAACAAGACCAAGTCCCTGCCTGCAGAAAGCTTGGATTCCAGTGTGGGAAGAGACGCAACACACGCGATATACCAACCTTGCGCAGAGATAGATACTGATACATGCTGTGTGGGACATCAGTGGGTCAGGAGCTAGAGGACTCACATGCTAGTTGCTTGTCTCCTCTCCCTACTAGAATATAAGTGTCCTGAGGGCTGAGACTTCACAGGTCTTGTTGGTTTCTCTGTCCACCAGGGCCTAGCGTGGGGTATAGCACAGAGAAGCCGCTTCACCGATAGTCATCACAGGCCCTTCCTGGAACCCTGGACTGGAGTCTGGCAGAGGCCCTGGGTCTGAGCTGAGGGGTCCCAGCCAGTCCTTGAGATGTGGACAGAAATGATAATATCTCTCATTTAATAAGCACATGCAGTGTGTCTGGGCGGTGTCCTAAGTGCCTCAAATGCATCTCTCATTGAATGCATTATCCTTATTATCTCCATTTTACAGAGAGAAAACCAAGGCCCAGAGAGACAAAAGCACATGCCTGAGATCACATGGACGGTGAGGGGCAGAGCTGGGACCGAGTCCAGAGCCCACCCTCTGAGCAGCATGTCCAACTAGCAAGCACAGCACAAGCCGCCGTGTAGAGTCAGAAGTGCAGGCAGGAATTCAAGAGGACTTTGCTGAGTAGTACGTCCCAGGGGTGACCTTGAACTGGAAAATCCTCCCCGCCACCCCATCCAGGAGCAAACACGTTGGGGCCAAACCAGGAGAGGAGGAAGGAAGAGGGTCTCATTTAGCCCAAAAGGCAATGGGCCAAGAAAAGCATTTCAACATGGCCTGCCCAAAAGGGGCATTCTGTTCATCAGCCTTTTTCTCAAATTTGGGTTGTTTTTGAAGCTTGGTTTAAGAGCGGCTTACCCCAACCATTCTATCTCAAGGCAGCTCAGTCAAGTTCATTGTTCATTAGCTCAGTGATAATTAGGGACCTGGGGAAGGGATGAAAGATCTAAGACTAAGGATAATTTTGCCCATTCATAGAAATTTGTCATTTCTAGCAAAAGCTAAATTTTTTAAATTATTCTTTTAAATGACAGCCTATCTCTAGGGTATAAAGCAAATTGATCTTAGCACCAACTGCCCAGTTATCCAGCCCAGGTGGTGCTAATCCACCCCCATCAACATCGCCCCTGCCAAGTAGTCATCATGGAGGGCTCAAGGCCGCCAGGGCCCCAAACGTAGCTACATCCAATTTGGGTATTGCTTTCCAAGCTCTTTCTGACTCACCCAAGGAAATCCATCTCATTCACTGCTAGTCTGACCTTACATTTGCCAAGCTGGCCTTTAATTCACAAGATCTGTTCTTAGGATGATGGAACTGGAGATCCTTTGGCAGCAGGAAGGATTCAGATTAGACCCCGAAGTATGCTTACCAGTCAGAATGGCTGGGGCAGGGCCATCCCCTGAGCAAGGCTGTGCCGTCCCATTCTCAGAAGCTCCTCTCGTTCAATCCCTCTGGCTCTCTCTGTGTCTGTAACTGACCACTCTGCTCTAGATTTTTTGCTCCCTGGGAGAAACTCATCCAATCCCAGCAGCCGAAGCCACCACTTAGTTCACTACATGTTGGGTTTTCACGTCCCTCTGAGATCTGTCTTCTGTTTCCCTCCCCAGCACCTAGCAGGATAGCTGCATGCATCAGGTGCTCAATGAGTGCTGGAGACTTTCAGGGTTGCAGTGGCCCATCAGTCAGTAAAAGGCTGCAGCGGATGTAGGGGAGAATCACACACCAAGATCTTTGCACTGGAATCCCACTTAATTCTTCCTGCCAGCCCTGCCTGTGAAGCTTCATCGGCTCTGTTTTAAGATGAAACTGAGGCTCCAAAAAGCTCACCCACCGTTTCATGATCTTAGATATGGGGGCAGCTGGCCAAGATGGTGGCTTCTGTTTTCCAGATGCATCCTCTAAGAACAGGCTTCACTGTTTGACTTAGTCTTGTCCAAGGATAGGGCTGACCCAGATAAAAAAAAAAAATAAGAATATACGTAGCTCACACGTATTGAGTGCTGATCATGTACTAAGCACTGCTGTAAATGCTTCAGACATACTAAGGCCTTCGATTCCTCAAGGAGGAGAGGTATTGCTCCATTTTACAGTCAAGGAAATTGAGGCACTAGCTTGAGCTGGTACAGCCAGGAAACAGTGAAACCGGGGAGGATGGGATGTAAGACCACAGACACTTAACCACTGTGTCATACTGTCTGCTCCCTAGCTTTCCACAGAGGCCCAGAGATGCCAAGTAACCAGCCTGATGTCACACAGCAAGGCTGCGGCCCGACTGGCTTTAGCCTAGAGGTCCCTAGTCCCACCTATCTTGGGAATAAGAAATAAGAACGTTTCCATGCTAAGCACTGTGCCTGGCCCCTTCCTTACACAGATATCATTTGATCCTGACTACGGTCTTATGAGGTAGGCCATATGACCCCAGGGACAAGGAGGAGAAAACAGAGAGGTTAAGACACCTGTTACCAGCAACCCAGGGTGGCCTGGCTCTCCACCTCTAAACACACTCACTCCCCTGCACTGCGGCTGGGCCCAACCCTTGCTGACAGGGAGGGTATCCCTGTCCCAGGGAAGAATAAGTGGGCCATCTGTCCCTTCCCTCCTCCTTTCCGCTTGGTTTTTAATGCTAATTTATGGACGGCAAGCAGAGTCTGAGATGATGAAGGCAAGGTATTAAGGGAAGGCGGGAGGAAGAAAGAGAGGAGGCGGGGCTGTAAATACTAATTGTTCTATGAGGAGGTTGCTTTTCAATTCCTCGCTTAAGGGAAGGCTATGTTTAATTAACTCTGCTTGTGTGCTGGGGACAGGGCCTGATTGAAAATGAGTTATGGGGCCTCAGTTACTAGGCGGAGGGCCCAGCAGCCTCGCGAATGGACCAGTTCCGTTGACATCTGGCCACAAACTCCAGGCAGAGAGGTCTACAGGCTTCATGCTGTCTGGTCTCAGGAGCCTCTCCTGGCAGTCCCCTTTTCTCCGGCCCTTGGCACCAGCCTGCAGGTGTCCAGGCCCTTGCAGGAGAGCCTCTTCCTCCCTGTCTCTGCCCCTGTCCCTCTCCTGTCCTCTCTGACCAGCATGATTCACTCATCTGTCTTTGTTGGGCACTGTTGGGTGGCAAGAAGCTGAAGCCCATCCTAGCTTCATTTAGGAGGGTTTGATTATGAGGCGATAAGGGTGCCCCAGGACCCCCAGAAGTTGGAAGAACAGCTGAGTCTCTAGAACTCAGAAATGAGGAAGAATCAGGTCCAAATCCGGTTCATTCCCGCTCTCTCCCATCCACCCCCAGCCACTACCATAGCTTCTTGGCTCTGCCTCTTTCTGGACCTGCTCTGTTGGCCTTCCTTCCTCTGCACTAGCTCCACTGCGACCTCCCAGGCTTTGGACTCTCTGGCTCCCATTCTCTAGTTATGCATGTTGAAATTCTTGAGAGCAAGAATCTGATTGGTCCAGCCCATTGGTCAGATCCCCATCCTGGTCCAATCAGCCAGGCCTAAAGGAGATGGATCACATGACTCCCCCTTCAGGGTCAAGCAGTGGGGCTTGCTCTCTGGGAGGTGGGTGGAGCAAGAAAGGAGGGATGGGGGTGGTCTCAGGATTCAAGGCCCACCTCAAAGCACTACCTTTCAGGGGTGCTCCCCTCCCTGATTTCCTCTTCAGTATCGACCTTTCCTCTGTGCTCCCACGGCCCTTTTCAGCAGCTGTGTGAACTTGGGCAAGTTATGAACCCTCTCTGTGCCTCCGTTTCCTCATCTATAAAATGAAGATAATAACAGTACTCACAGGGTCGATGAGAATTGATTAAGGAAAAGACAAAGCACTTAACGCAGCCCTTAGGCACACAGTAAGTGCCTACATGTATGAACTCTTAAGTATCGTTGTGACCATTGTTTCATCTTTTTTTGCATCACTTGGAATAACTTTCTGGTCTGTCTGTCTGTCTCAACCGCTGTCTTGGGTGCTCCTCCATGGAGACACCTAACTGTGTCAGTCTAGTCATTTGCCTCCCAGGTGAGCATAACATCTGGTAGAGGGTGATTACTCAAAAAATGCCCAATGGGGATGATGGTCACTTCCCTTTGCTAAGCATCTGCTATGTGCCAAGGCAGGAAGACACGTGGCGGAGTGCCCCTTGGGACCTGGGCCAGTAGCAGGTGCTTTATGAACCCTCTCATTTAATCCCTACCACGGCCTTGGGAAGTATGTGCTTCTGTCCCCGTTTCATAGAAGGAGGGACCTGCCGCCCTTCACGAGTCTCGAGGGGCCCAGAGCCACCGGCCATCCACGAGAGAGGAAGGACCGGTACCAGGGTTGTTAGCGCTGCCCAATGAGCTCCCTGCCGTGCTGGTCTCACAATGAGGCCATAAGAAAGTTCCAGGGTCCTAGGGGCACCAGGGGCAGGAGGCGGGGGGCAGAAGTCCTCCATGCGGACGAAACAATCCAGGGTGAGTTGTGGGAGGGGTACCTATCCAGGGAGACAGCAATGTCACCCTGCTCTCCAGGGATGAAACGATTCAGGCTCCAGCTCCAGGTGCAGGTGTGGGTCTGTGTGTGGACACGTGCACAGCGTGTCTGTGCATGTTCCACTTGTGGCCCTCGGACAGTGCCAGTAGAGGTGACATGTTTCTCTTTTTTGTCAAATTATTCAAGGCATTCAAATCTGGAAACCTCTTTATTTCTTAGTCCCACACTGGGATTTGGGGTTCTAATCCCAGCACTGTGACAATCTTGCTAAGTGACCCTGAGCAGCTCCCTTCCCCTCTCTGAGTCTCTATACAGTAGTAGAGTTGAGTGAAATTATTGGCAAAAAGCCTTTCGGTTCAGAGTGATGGAGAGAGACTCGGGGGGTCGGAGCCAGGTGCCTCTCTGCATGCTGCATGCAGAAGAGGCCCGCCCTGACCTCCGGAGGCCGCGAGGGGCAGGAGCCTGCGTTATTTTTAGTCTCTTATTAGGAGCCTCTTGCCAGTCACTAGGCCCCGTGACCCCACGCGCAGGCATCTGAAGGGTGCGCCAACTGTTTAATCAGACCACTCTCGGCACGGCTGATGAATAGAGGTTCCTGCTTTTAAAAAAGGAAAGAAAATGCTTCTGTAAATCAGCTGTTTATTTAACTTTTCCTGGCATTTAATGATTGCAAGGCTTGGGAGAGGGGGAGAGAGAGACGGAAAATTAATTTGAGTCTCGCCAGAAAAGCCAGTCAGGGAAATAATGAACTTCCCAGTGTTGTGGAGAGCAGAGATGGGGGAGATGCCGGGAGACAGAGCCCCTGAGCCTTTGCGTCTTATAGTCCAGCCGGGCTGTGCCGAGTGTTAGACAGAACGCCTGCCCTTTCAGTGCATCTATTACACAGGGAGATGGGAGCCGGAGAAGGAGTTTCCGTTCCTTTCAAGATGCGAAGCCCCATTAAATTCCCAGCCCACCCCCAGATCTTGTTGAAGGAAGCACAGGTACAACAAGAATGAGCCAAGAAATGCCAGATAATAATAAGTATTATGTATTCTCATGCTCATGTGCTCAGACATTCGGCAGAAACCCCTCCCCCGCCATACACACACTCACAAACACATACACACAGGACGGCGGCCCCAGGGATGGAGAAGAGATGGGCATAAGAGATGCGTAACTTCACGGTGGAAGGGCTGGTAGCCTCGACATTCATCTGATTTGAATTTTTATTCTGCAAACACGGAAACTGAGACACACCGAGAGAAAGGCGGTAATGTGTCCCAAGACTACACCTTTATCAGGGGACGGAGCTGGAGCTCAAACCCGCATCTCTCAGCTGCCGGCCTCCCAGTCTCTGCTAGAGGATGTGCATAAAATAATTCCACTGTGGACCAAAGGTCTGTGTCTACCCCGGCGAATTTATGTGTGGCAGTTTTAGTCCCAAACGTGGTAATATTTGGAGGTGGCGCCTTTGGGAGGTGGTAGGATTTGGATGACACTGTGGAGGGGGAGCCCCTGTGATGGGAAAGGTGCCCTTATATGAAGGGACCAGAGCTTTCTCTGCTGCCTGCCATGTGAACACAGAGCAAAAAAAAAAAAAAAAAAAAAATACTCACCTGCAAACCAGAAAGAGGTCTCTCACCAGAACCCAGCCATGCTGGCTCCCTGATCTAGGAATTCCAGCCTCCAGAACCGTGAGAAATGAATTTCTGTCATTTAAGCCACCCAGTCCCTGGTGTTCTGTTAGAGCAGACAGACTTCCTTGGTTATACATGACAGGACCTGTGGGGGTGATCTCGGCAGAAGTGCCATGGCCGATTCTCACTGGGCCATCGTGGACCACATGCCATTCTGGAACCAATCACATAGCCAGGACGATGGACCATACCGACCAGGCCAGATGTGGGTCAGGTGACCCAGGCTTCCTTGACAACCACATCTGTCTCAGCACCCCTGGCCAAACCACATGTGTGTGTCAGACAAATGGTGGCCCCTGCTTCTGCCCATGCATTTGTTCTCTCCTACCTCCGGGTATTTGTCCACATTGTCCTCTCCTCCTGGGTATCGTGAGACACTACAAGGCCCGGATCAGATACTACCTCCTACAGGAAGCCTTCTGTGATCCTCCTAGTCCCAAGTGTCATCTCTTCTCTCTCCGACTTCTGTTGCCCCTCGCTGGTCTCGCTGTGATGGCAACGCCAGCTTCGGTGTGTGACAGCAGCTGGGTTCATGTTTCGTTTCGTTCGTAGACTCCTTGAGGGCTGGGACTTAGTCTTATTCATCTCCATTTTCCCAGACCTTGGCACATAATAAGGTAATTAAGGTTGAATGAATGAATGAATGAATGAATAAGAATTTACACAGATGATTCATAAATCAGAAACGACAACCTCCGCACAGGTATCCACACCCCACTTTGATAATACAATTTGCTGTTTGGCAACTGGCCATGTCAGTCTGTATTCTTCTCGATATCTGACTTAAATCGTTCTTGCTTTCTTTGGAGAGGGAACCCTAAAAGACAGACACCACCCTTCCCTTAAAGGTCTTTTTTTTGTGTATGCTTTGCTCTGACTTCTTCCCTCCCTGAGCCAGATCCCCCACTTTGGGATTCAGCCCACACAGGCTGTGGAACGTGGGAGGTGGGAACCAGCCCAGCAGCAGCCCCACTGGGCTGGCGACTTCCCAGGAGAGGCCCAGAAGCTGGTGCCTGGGAAATGCCACTTCCCTCCCTGGCTCCTCCTGGCAAGCCCAGCTCTGCAGCTCTCCCTTTCCTTTCAGCAGCCTGTCAGCAGCTGATGGACAGGAAGCTGTCACCCTGTTCCCCCAACTGACATCATCACCACCATGGCTCCCCACCCTGCCCGCTCCTGGCTCCAGGAAGCTGGAAAGCTATTCCTGACGAGTTGGCACCCAGCCTGGCTTTCACCACTCTAGGTAAAGGGGTTCCTTGCATGTGGTGCTGGGATACTGACAGAAAGGAAGAGCTACCTCCCCACACAGCTGGGAGGGCCCATCTCCCAAGCCTGGGGTTCAGACGAGCCTCGTCTGGACCCCCGTGGTGCACTGCCTCTCAGGGTCCCAGCCTCCCCCGGGATCAGGAGCACCTGACAGCTCTGTCTCCCTGAGCTCTCAGAACGTGGCCTGTATAGACACCTCACTTATAAGACCGAGACTGGGGTGGAACAGATGACGGGTAAAACCTGTAGGAGGTGGATTTGGTCTCAGCGCAGAACAACCATCCAGAGATGACTCAGAGATCCTGTCAGTGCAGGCACCCAGGTCCCCACTCTGTGGAAACTGTCAGCTCCCCATCAATATCGTGAGCTTCAAGATAACAACACAAACATGTGTGTCTCTCTGCACTATAACCCTAATGGCAGGCATCACGCCCAGCATATAGCAGGTGCCCAATAAATGTTTGTTGAATAAATTGTTACAGAATAGATGTTATTTATTAAGCTATGGCCAATGTGGCTTTAATTCTAGGTAAATTCTTGATCCCTTTTACTCCCTTTGAATACTCGAGGATAGTTCTAGAATCCCCAGACAGCCTTTGGCATCCTCTAGAGATCAAAAACCCTTGTGTTAGGAAACAATGAACCAGAACAAATTATCTCATTCAACGTGTATTTATTAATTAATCTATTCATCCATCCAACAAATGTTTACTGAGCACCTACTATGTGTCAGATACTGTTCGAGATGCCGAGGGTCGGGCGATACAGCAACGAACAAGATTGGGTTGTGAAAATTGTCATCTATGCAAGTAGATTCTCACAATAGTCAGTGAACCAAGAAACACATAAGGTAATGTAAGGGTGAGGTAAATACTATACAGAATGGAGTGATGGGGTGCTCAGGGCAGGCTTCTCTGCTGAGGTGGCATTTGCAGAAATTTGCGGGGAGTGAGGCAGCAAGCTGCACAGATATCTGGGAAGACCATTCCAGAAAGAGGAGCAGCGACGGCTAACACCAGAGGCAGGAGAGTGCCTGGTAACATTCAAAGAAGAGAAAGAAGTCCCACGTATAGAAGGTGGATCAGCAAGAGAGAAAATGGCTGAACAGGGTCCAGATAGATCCCCTGAGGCCAGAGATACCACAGGAAGGACGCCGGGTACTATTATGAGTATGGAACAATCAGTCGAGCACCTACTACGTGCCAGTCACATATGGTGCCTCTGTGGTCTTATCATTTTGCAATTCTATGACAGCTACTCTCTGTTGAGGTCTCCAGGGCTGAATGGACTGATAAGTTCCAAGAGAGAGACTGTGTGTAGCCACGGTCCAGGCACAAGCTCACCATATAGCCATGAACCCCATGTTCATCTTTAGCTCATAAACACAGAAACCTTGAACACGGAAAAAGTTGGGGCAGCACTAACGTTCATCAAGCACCCATCAGGAGTCTCCCACATTATCCTGCCTGTCCAGCAGAGTCATGTGTGACAGGGGCTATTGTAATCCTCAGTTTACAGATGGTCTAGAGTACCCCCTCATCGGGAATAGCCTCCCAGCTTCCTGGACCAGAGAGAGAGCTGGGTAGGGGGCTTGGAGGCAATGGTGGGAAGGAGGAAGATGACAAGTTTTCATCCATCATGCAATGACAGGCTGCAGAAATGGAAGAGAGGGAATCAGTGCTGGGCTTGTGAGAGAGCCAGGGGAGAGGGGTGGCATTTCCCAGGCACCAGCCTCTCCTGGGAACACGCCCACTTGGTGAGACTGGTGCTGCTGAGCTGGATTCCACCTCCTCCGGAAGAAGACATTTCAACAGCCTGTGCACACTGAGTCCCAGAGAAGCAAAGAGTTTGGCTCAGGAAGGGAGAAAGCCAGAGTATAACCCATAACCCAGGTCTATCTGGAGCCAAAGCCTGGGATGCTGCATAAAGCAGCTGGACCCTCCTGCTACCCTTCCCGTTCCCTCCCTACTACTTAATGGAAGAAAAGCTCCTCGCTCTCCCAGTCTGCCCTGGGCAGCCTACCCTCACCCGAAGGAGAATTATTTTGAATTCAGGAAATGCAAACTAGTTTTCATATCCATCAAAACAAAAATTCTCTTTCTCCAATAATCTGCTGGCCTCCCCCAGGTATTGGCATTCTGAAATAGGGACTCGGGGAAGGCACGACTCTAGAATGGTGGGACTCCAGGCATTTTGGCAGAGGGATGAGCGACTAAGATATTTTGGGCAGGGTCCCTTCCCCGCAGCCATCACTCACACCATACAGACTGTCGCCTACTCCATTTACACATAAGGTTGGACTTGTGCATATGTGGTTCTTGCAAACAGTTTTCAAAAAGCATTAGTCCCAGGGAGAGGCTATTCGGAGACTTGTAAAGCTGGAGGATCTTTAGAGAGCATCTTAGTTCAATCTTTCTATTTTTATATGGGGAAACTGAGGTCCGGAGAGAGGAAATTCCTTCTCCAAGGTCATACAACTGCAGTTCAAGGGCAGAGTCAAAATCAGAACCCATTCTGGCTGACTCCTGTCCAAGGCTGCTCCCCACAACACCACATTGTCTAATTCACCTCCAAAGTCAGACACTGTGATGCCCAGCTTTGCCCACTTCTTAGCTGCATGACCTTCAGCAAATGCTTGAACCTCTCTGACCATTGACTTGCTTTTAACAATAGTACCTCCATCACATGCTGTAGGTTAGGTGTGTTCTTGCCACAGAGCATGTGCCTGATAATAATTATGAAGTTATTCCCCCCTCATGCCTCAGGGCCTCTTTGCTCTTTTTCATCTCCTGGAACTCAAAGAACATCACCCCCTGCTCCCGGCAACCACAAGCCCCTCCAGGAGAGAATTAGCACCGCAGAAAAGGAAGCCAGGCTGCAGCATCACTTCCCCTTCCACTCCAAGCCTTGTTTCCTGTAGGTCCCAGCTCTGAGCATCCCACGATTGAGAGACTAGATGGGTGGCAGAAAGGAGGAGGGGACTGGCTGAGTTGTTCCCCAAACCCCACATGGCAGACATCTAGAAGGGCGAGGAGAGTGTTGAAATGCCACAGGACCAGGCAATGACATGGGCTCAGACAGAATAGCAGTCCCAAGCCCTGTCTCAAAGGCATAGCCTCAGCCCCAGCTGTCATGAGGGGAGCTGGAGGGCTGGGGCTGGGAGAGATCAGTAACAGAGATGATGGCAGGAGCAGAGATGCCCAGGGTTCGAAGACTCCATTCACTCCCGTGGGCTTAGAGATCCTTAGCTGTGTCCTATGGAGGTGCCATTTAGGAAACTTTGCCTCGAGGGTGCACACGGGATAGAGGCTGCCCTCTGCTGGCCCCTGGGTTCCATGGCCTCCAACCCCAGAGGCCCACCAAGGACCAAAAAAGTCTGCCAGAGCCTGACAAGTCAGCCATTGCTTTACAGATGAAAAAAAAAAGATGTCCCAGACCAGGGAAGAGGACCGTCTCTCTGTCCCTACACCCCAAATACATGTAGCTACTGAAGATGGACTTAAGACTCTTATTTCCCTCCTGGTGACTCCTTCGGTTCTTATTCTACTATCCATGGCAATTAAGACAGCTAACCCCAGAATCGCTGGTCTATGAGCATTTGGAGAGCCCTCAGTTTGCCCGGAGGTCTGGAAGATGAGCAATTGACACAGTCTGTGTGGTTTGTTGTCCTTGGGAGAAAGACGAGCTTGCGACTGGGCTGTGGGAGCTGTCCCTGGTGCTAGAGCTTTCGCGACGGTGCTGTGAGAGCTGTCCCTGGTGCTAGAGCTTGCGACGGGGATATGGGAGCTGTCCCTGGTGCTGACTCCTCTTGGTCAATGCCCTGTCTACCAATTACTATCTGGAGTTGATCTACTTGGTGGGACATCCATGGCAATCTTTTAATGCCAGGACACCTTCTGCGATTGCAGCTTTTTCTTGGTTAACTCCAATTAAGTGAGGTTGACACAGGTAACAAATACATTTAGCAAAACAATCTATATCACCATTGAGGCAAACATTTAATGAGCAGTTACTATTTACAAGGCAGTGTTCTAAGGTCTTGGCATGTAACAATTCGTTCAATGCTGATAGCAGTTTTATGAGTTAGGTATCAATATTAAGTTCTCCTTGTTACAAATTAGGAAACTGAGGCACAGAAAGTTTGAATACCTTTCCCAAGGTCATACAGCTAGTAAGTGGTAGGGCTGAGATGCACACTCAGGCAGTCCAAATCCAGAGTGCACACACTTAATTTCATCACACCTTTCCCATCCCCTTGTAATCACATAATGCACCTGAAGGACAAATGTAAATGATTTTGCATTATCTGCTGTTTTGCATGATTGGTGACATGGCTCCCTTCCACAAGTGCAAAATCTAGGAGCTGGCTGATGAAAAAGAGGGCTTACATCCTTTTAAGGAAGAAATCATGGGGTCAGAGTGAAGCCCAGAGGCCAGGGAAGAGAATCCCTGAGCCTGTAGAAGCCACGTTTGGTTGGCAGGTTGGGTCTGGAGGTGAAGATCAGAACCCTTGGGGCAAAAGATACAGCAAACAGGAAATGGGGCCTGGAAGACTCAGGATGAATAGGACTAGACTCAAGGAGACATTCTGGCAGCCTCTGTAGTAAAGTCTGTCATGAGCCACCCAGAAAGTTCCTCAGGAAGAAAAGAAGGACTTGGTGTCCCAGCAGCTGGAAGCCTACCCACTGACAGACCTTGACTGTAAGCTCCTTTTAGTGATCATGGCCTCAACTGAAGTCACCTCTCTCAAGTATTTCCCCCTTCCTGGTGCAGCCCACATCTAGTGTCTGATTGGCCTAAGCGTATAAAGGCCCAACCACTCAACTTCAACTTGGCAGACTTTGAAAAGCCATTCCATCTCTGGCTGGCAAAGGCCCTTTTGGGACTGTGTCCCATCTCGTATTCTCCCTCTTCCGGTTCTGCCTCCTTTCTCTCCTTCCATAAGTGCTGTTCCCAAGAGCATTTCCTAATAAACATCCTGCACACCAACCCCTGTCTCAGAGCCAGCTTCTGATGGAACCCCACCTGTAACAGACTTCAACACCCAACTTCACTTAATGGCGATGCCCAGCCACACCATCCCCTGGCCATGAATATACTTGCACTTTGCCTGAGCTACTTATTAATACATTGATTTGTCCTGTAGGAAAAAGAGCACAGAAAAGATTTTTCAACAGCATTATTGGAAAGGCAAGCCTTTCCCCTCCTGGACCTAAGTCATTCATGGAGAACACTGCAGAGAGGAAAAAAGATGAGAGCGTAGATGAGAAGCCGAAGACAGTGCCAGCTTGAGAGGGTGATCTGAGCCAAACTCCCCGATCTTCATGGAAGGTTCTTAACGAAAGTGATTCAAAGGTATGAGATGTATCGCAAATGTGACAAAAATATAATTAAAGTTAGTAACTGCACAGCACACACAACTGTAATTGACAGTAGAAATTTACTCTCACATTATACTCACTGTACCATGTGAGGGCCTTGCTGCTATTAAGCCTATTTTGCATATAAAAATGTTGATGTTCAGTCACCCAGTTGGCTGGTGGTAGACTGGGTTTCAAATCTGAGTTTCACGGTTGCAGAGTTCAAGTTTATTCTACCATACTGGGCTGAGGCTGATACAAAGGCAGGGAAACACAAGAAAGATAAGAGCAGGGAGGAGAGTGAAGACAGCTGTGCGGATGGTGGGAGGGAGGGCGGCCGACACCAGCTCCAGGAGCCACTCCATCATCTCCGTGCCCACCCTTGCCAGACAGAGTGCGAGGAGTCACGGGTGCCTCTACTTCCCAAAGCCCAGAGCCCAGTGAGGAATTTCAAAATTCTCTTGGCTGCCCTGGCCAGGATTCGCCACTGACAAATGGAGAACAAATGAGACCATTCAGCCAGTAATTAAGCAATAATGGCCTACTTAGAGGTCTCCACAGGGCGGGAGGTGGCCAAGGAGAGGTCCCAAAGATTGTGGAGAGGAGCAGGGTAGGACAGAGCCATTTATCAGATTTGTACAAGGAAAGAGAGACTCGTGAACCCCACAGCAGCCTCCTGGCTTTCTTTCCAAGGCATGCACAGAGGGAGGCCCTGGCAGCCCTGTGCTCTCATGTGGAGAAAGCCCAGCCTCTGAACCTGGCCTCTTCCTTGCAGCTGACTCAGGGCTTGACACATCCCATTCACTACTAATGTGCCAGAGCATAAAGGAGGCTCAGGGAGGATTTAAGTGACTTCGGTGTCACTGAACTTCAAGTTAACCTCTGTGGCTGGAGACACACTCCAAGTGGCCCCTGTGTCTTGGCACAAGCTACAGCTCAGTTCAACAGATGCATATCAATATCCCCGATGGTGGTAATGACAACAACAGTACTAGTGGCTACCGCCACTCATGAAATGCTTACTACGTGTGGAGCGCTCTGCTGAGCTGTTCATGAGAAAACACTGCACACAGTTCCTATTATTGCCCATGTTGTGGACGAGGGCACTGTTACACATGGGGCTTGGAGTAGTTGAGTAACTTTGTCCAATGTCACCCAGGTCATAAGAGGTAGTAGCAGGACCCAAACTTATATCTGACTCAAAGTTCTTCTCAAACACCATGTCACCCAGGGCCTGCTCCAGAGTCACTCACGAAAGCCCTTGACATGAAGATTCCTAGAAGGATAAGATTGTTTCTAGCTGAAGGAATCTAGAAGAAAATGCCTGGGAGGGATGGGTTTCCAATAGTACCTTGAAGGATGAGTTTATTCTTAGGCGAATGTGGGGCAATGTGTGCAGTCAGACTGGGTGTAGCTACTGGACTGTTTTCATCTCATGGTTCACCCTAGAGCTTCTTTCAGATGTTAACTGAGTTACAAAGGGAAAAGACAGAGTCTTCTCATCAAATAACCTTGAGAAATGTTAGATTCAACAAAGTTAAATCAGTTTACTTCCTCTGGGATTTCTCAAGACGGAGTTGTTGGTGTGAGGGTTCCCTGAGTCTTTTTGGGCAAGGAATTCCTTCCTGGGGTGGGGGCAGGCTTACAGAGTTTGGGTTACTGCAACACACATCAACGAACTGTTTTATGAGACAACAAAGCCCTCCCTCTTCTTCGGTGTTCTGGGACCCCTGGCCCGAGAGCCACGCAGACCCTGTGTGGGTTCTGATGAACATGTGCATGAGGGGAGGCAGAATGAGGGAGTCCCAGAGAACATGACTGCATCCCAGAAGGAGTAACCTCAAGAGGCAGGAGGAAAGGCCAGGGTTCAGGGTCAAGTCCAGGGCCCATAGAAGGCCTGTTTGGAAAGCTCTTCAGTTTGAGAGGGGGCAGATCTGGAGACCTTGGAGGACAGTCTTCACCCCTCCTGCAGGGATGCACTTGACAAAGGCAGACTGCTTCCTGGGAGCCAGGCAGAGAGGGTCTAGAAAGGAAAAGATGAAAAATGCCGCCCTCAGAAAAGAGCAGGGGTGACCTGCGATCTGAGGGTGAAGACCTCTGGCTCTGGCCATTTGAGGCCCAGATCCACCTCTCAGGACTTCTGTGACCCTGGGCAAATAAGTCCTTAACTTCTCTGAGCCTCAATTTCCTCATTTGCAAAACAGCGATCATATTACTACCTACTTCGTAGGGTGATTGTGAGGACTAAAGGAAATAATCTTTGTAAACTACTCAGCCCAATTTCTGGAACATGGTAAACTCTCCATAAAGGGGAACTATTAAGGGAGCTATCAGAGTCTATGAGGTTCTGAGACCAACTCAGCTGCAGGTGTAAGAAGCTCTCTGGCAACTCAAATGGTGAAACCTGGAGGGACGATCCAGTCCCCCAGTGTGAGAATGAGAACACGACAGCATGTGATGCTTCATTTGAATTCAGGGAGGCAGAAAGAGGTGGACAGATATGGTGGGAGCTGCAGGATCTGTGACAAATTTGAATATGAGGCAGGGGCCATGGCTTATATCTCTCCCTTAGACTTCTACACAACAATCCTCAGAGCTTACATTCATTATTGCACACTTACCATGTGCCTTTATAATTAAGTCATTAATTCCTTTCTACAGCCATGGAGGCAAGTAATATTTATAGGTCTGTTTTTCAGATGAGAAAAGTGAGGTTAAGTTGCCTGGGGTCTCACAGCTGGCGTGCCTCACGAGTCTTGAACATAGGGGGATATAGTCTTGAATGCAATGACGGTGTCTTCTGTGAATCTGCGGGATCAGAGAAGCACTGGTAAGTGTGGTAAGAAGCAGAATCAGACCTCGATGCCAAGAGGGAGGAACTGAGTTGCCCGCAAGACAGAGACTGAGAGCAGCAGGTGCAACCATGAGAACCAAAGCCACGTGTATTCAGTGCTTGCCACGTGCGGCTGTTTCAAGCACTTCCCACGAATGACCATCTAGTCCTCCCTTCAGCTATGTGAGGTGAGTCCTCTTATCATTCTGTCTTGCAGGTGCAGAATCTGAGACATAGAGTGCATGTCACTTGCTCAAGGTCGGGCTGGCTCCAGAGCCTCCTCTTACCCACTCGCTGGGTTTGTCGTCAACACCTACAGCTCATCTACTACAGTAAAATTCTTTCTGGACACGGGCATTTGGGCATGGCTAAGACATTGTAATTAGGGTAAAAGGGGCTGCAACCCCAAGGGCTTGGAGGAGCACTATTGAAACCCTTTGGGGACCACTGTGGGGGCTGGCAGGAGTAGCAAGGTGGGGATTCAGTGATCAGCAGGACTAGCTGGTTGCTGAGGTTCTGCCGTGGACCCATGTGGCCCAACTGTTGAGTTTGAGCTCAGGCGTTCTCAGCAGGGGAGGCTGGGGTGGGCGAAGCACTATGGGGTCATCCCCTGTTGAAGGACAGGTCATAAGCTACGAATGAGCCATTTACCTAAGAGAAGACAGGACAAGCAAAAGGGTCAAGGTGAGAGCTCCTCTGAGGGCCAGTTCCCTGGGGCTTTGTCCTACCTCACAGCAGGAGCCTCAGAGAGTCCAGCTAGATGCTTTATTTGAAGCCAGACTAGTCATTATGACCACGTGAAGAAGCAGAATCCACCAGAATTATCACTAGAAGGCTGGAACACTTTCCTCCCATGCTATTTTGATGCCTCATAGCTGAACACAGTGGTTTCTCTGTGGCTGACCCATCATTGGCCCTCTTGTGTCTCCTATCCATGATGGCAGGTGTTTCAAAGGACATGACCTCCCTCTAATTCCTAAGATCAGTAGAAATCCTGTGGCATTTGTCCCAGTGTGATAGAAAGAACGGATAGAAAGACAGTAATCTGAGCACTAACCCCAGGCTGCTGCACTCCAGCTACGTGATCCTGGGGAAGTGAACTCACCTCTCTGGTTACTCTGCTTGTCCAACTTTAAAACGAGATGTTGGCATGATTGCAAAGGGCCCTTCCAGCTCAAGCACCTTCCACTCTAGCATACTGTTAGCTCCGTTAGGAGTTAGCTCCTCTATGAAAGGGCTCATGGTTTATCTTTGTGTGAATGCCTTAGCAGCGTGCTCAGAACATAATGGAACCCCAAAAGTGTTGGAATAAAGAAGGCAGGCAATGGAGGAAGAAAGAAAGAAGACAAGGGAGAAAAAGAGGTGGGGAAGGTAGGAGGGAGGAGAGAGCACAAGGAAGAAAGGCAGGCAGGAGGTCTCTCAAGATCAGTTTTATTTTTCTTTGTGCCCCACCCCCAGTGTTGGGCCTTGCACTTAGTAGACCAAATGCTAGTTATTCGTTAAATCTGGAGTAAGGTACAATCAACGTGAAACATCAGTGAATGGAATCCCACAGCCTCCCAATAATGCTACTTCAGTCTTCTCAAGCTCTGAGTAATAGAGTGGTTGTTTTAAATACAGCCTATCCTGGCACTCCTCATCATTCAAAGTCATGTACATTTGTATGTTTGTCTGCTACACAAATAATTACATTAGGACCCGCAGGGGGGAAAAAAGCTCCGTGCTCTTTTCAGAAGAAAAGCCAGGAGAATGAGAAGGAACCATAGCAATGTTTTCAGTTGATCGGAGACTGTCCTGTCAGTGTGGTTAACCAGGCAGACAACTGAGGCATGCTGGGAATCGCAGGAGTCAGAAATGCCCAGGAGGGTGGAGGGCTGGCTTCTGCACAGACTCGGGCAGTGGCAAAAAGACCACAGCAAGTCTGGTCCCTTCCCTGGCCTCAGTTTCCCCTTAGAAGGATGGGAACCAGATGAGAGAAACAATGAAGCTGTGGTTTTCATCATTGGCTCTGGGGTCAGATAAGCCTGAAGTCAATCCCGGTTTTGACGCTTAGTAGCCAGGGACCTGGGGTGAGTGCCCTGATCTCTCTGAGCCTCAGTTTCTTTCTGGAAAAACAAGGATGGTGATAGTACTATCCCATGGGATTGCTGTAAGGTCTAAGGTCACATAAAGCACTTTACTTGAAGTCTAACATTTCATAAAGAATTAAGAGATATTATATGTGTAATATTCAATATATCAAATGCAATGTATGACATATGTTACACACACACACACACACACTTTTATAAACTTCGGTGTATTCCCTAAAATTCAGCTGAATATGACAAAGTAGACAAACATCTACAAACTACAGTAACAGCATAAAAACCGTGTCGTTGAGTCCTAACTGTTGACACAGATGACAGGTAAGTTGTAAATACTTACAAGTCACTGTTCATAATCAATAAAATGATATCTATTTTTTAAAAACTTCAAATTTTCACAAGGGAGAAGAGTAAACATGACCTATCCCTGCCCTTATTAAATGAATAAAGTATTCATAGGACTTTCACTCATTTCTGGAGTGTTGGTTTAATTAATCAAAAAAAGGTAGAGTGCCTTTGAGCACTTATGTACTTCATCAGAGATTTCAAAGCTTTTAGAAGTATAAAAAATGACTGACTTGTACATAAGAATACAAATAAATATGGGAGAATGGCCTTAGAAGAAAGAATAATAGAGCATACAGGTAAAAAGGAAGTCCTTGGTTGGGTTCCCCAAGGTGTCTTGCATATCTCTCTGGCGTGACAGATTTAGTGTGATCTCAGATGAAAAGAAAAATGACATCAGTGACACTGATAGCATCAAATCACATAGGGTGAGCGCTAACCCCTTTCCAATTCTACTTCAACCCTTCGATTATATCAAGGAGAAAGTCTCCCTATGGTGCTGCTTTTCCACACCTTTCCTTTTTATTTTTAACATTTTCCCTTTTTAACAAAGAGCCTCAGACTCCTGGCCTTTGCCAAGGCAGTAGGATCGAGCCAGAATTTAATTAACACTGATTTTGTTTTATGGTATTTATTTATACTGATAGCATATGATCCTGAGTTTCTATTTACAGCAGTGATATAAAGTTTTCTTCATAACTAGATTTATTCACGTGTTCAAAAATGGAGTGGAGACAATAAAAACAATGGTATAAGCAGTATGAACGTATGACCAGTCAGAGGAAGGGGCCACCACCTCCTGGCTGGAGGGTGTTTGGAAGGGAACCCTGAGTATTGAGAAAGGGTCGGGGAATGTCCAAACTTGGGAAACGCTCTATACCTCCGTGACCACAAAGAAGAGATTGAAATATCTCATCGAGTAATGAATAACCACTAAGGACTAATTTAAATGAAGCTGAATGCACATTACAAACAAGTGGCAGTGAACGTGAAGCCATCGCTCATAGGATGTGTGCCACCAAGGTGGGCACTGCAATGAACTTGAACATTGTACAAATTCTCATCCCCTGATATAGACATACATGTATGGCCCCATGCATTTAGCCTTGTTCATGGTCATCAGAGCGACTGGCTTGGCAGGATCTGCGTATACCTCCTAGCTCATTCAGACCTGTTTGCACTTTTCTCCTTGCCCCGCCCTGCCCAGATTCAGGTCCAGAAAGCAGAGAAGGGCCACCTGCTGCAGGCTATGTTTCAGGGGCTCCCGTGGGAACTGCCTGCTGACTGGGTTTAGCCAAGAGGAGGCACTGTTGGAAAATGAAAGGACGGAGGAAGAGAGAAACCAAGGTGTATTCTCCCTTCACTTTCTGTTCCAGCAGCTCTCCAGAAAGTGGCTGTCTTTCCTCCATGATGTCAGCTCCTACCGGACGGGGCTGCTATGGTTCTGGCTTGCCCTGGACCCTGGACCCTGGCCTGCAGTATCACCTCCTCTTCCCTGTCCCTCCAGCCAGGAGGTGGTGGCACCTTCCTCTATTTGATTTTGCAGCTCTTCCATCACCTATAGATGCCAATTCCTTATATTAAGGCCTCCCTCCTCTTCCCCCATCCTATTTTAAATACTTAGAGCAGTTTCTGTTTTCCTAATTGGAACCTGACTGATATACCTCCCCAAACCTTTATTTAGCCAGGAACAAGCTTATATGGCTCTATGAAGAACCCTCTCATTAGACTCATTAAAATGTTGGATTTCAGAAGAATAAGCTGGTTCATTGTGTTTACAACAAAATGGATCGGGGGTCATCACACTTTTCCTGTGAAAAGCCAGATAGCAGTGTTTTAGGCTTTGCAGGCCATTTAAGTTTCTGTAGCAATCTTATAATTTTTTTTTTAATTAAGCCTTTTAAAAATGTAAAAATTATTTTTAGCTGATGGGTAGCTTGGATGTGGCTGTGTGTGCCAGATGTGGCTCATGAGCAGTAGCTACTGACCCCTGCAACAGCTGATAAATAGATACACCCCCTCCCGCTCTCCACTCACCCTTGAGTGTGGCCCCTCCTCCCTTCAGAGCCAGATGGCCATGTGACCCAGGGCTGGCCAATCAGCGCATTCCATTTTCATGGCCCTAGATTGCTTCTGAACATCAAATAAGTCCCAAAGGGAAACAGCATTTGAAATAAACTGACCTACTCCAAGCCATGCACTCTGCTGGGCACTTTCACATATGTTATCTCTTTTAATTCTCACGCTGGGGCTCAGAGGTGTAAATCCCCTGAGGCAAGCCAAATAGTAGGTGGCAGTGCCAGGTTTTGGAAGCAGGTGATTTTATCTTCAAATCTTTTTACACGCTGTGCCATCCTAAAATAAAGCATGAGGCTCCAGAGAGGGGAGAGGAAAACGACAAGCCTTCCTTGGCATATTTTCGGGAGCCCCCGGGCTAAGAATAATGCATCAGAGCTGTCTATCTGTAATCTTCGCTCATATTTACAAAGCGCTTTATGGTTCCCAAAGCATTTTCATGCACGTCATTTCATTCCATCTTCACAACAACCTAGTGAGACTGGGAGAGCAAAATCCTGTCTCCCAATTTATGGATGAAAACCCTGAGTGCAGAGAGGTGAAGCCCAAGGTCACGCAGCCCATCAGTGGCAGAGCTGGGATTTGACATAGACTGTGGGAGAACTTGTGAGGTTGTATAGAGAGTCTGGGAGTCTTTTCTAAGCCGCAGAATTACAGAGCCCCGAGTAACTTGGCAGTAAGCTGGGACCCACGCTGGAGGCCGCGGCCCTTCCTCCCCGTCTCTGAAAATCCTCGTGGCCTTCAAGCCCAAGTTCAGAGCCTCTCTCTTTCAGAAATGCTTTCCCGGCTGCAGCCCATAGTTCTTGCTCTCTCCTCTGAACTCCTCGAGCAATTACTGTCTGTACCACTCATTTAGCAATTAATCACCTCCAGCCTCCTGACAGCCCTTCTGCTGCTGCTTCCACCCATTGTCTAAACCCACGGTGGTTTTTTAACTCTGGTTTCCCCAGGTAGACCAGAGATGCCCCGTGACAGAGGCTGGTCTCCGTCTCCTCTGCAGCCTTGCACACAGTAGGTGCTCAGTAATGCTTTATCCATTCAATTCAGCTGAGTCCCAGTCCTCTCAATAAAGTAAGTCTAAATGACTTGCCCATGGTCACTTACAGACCATGTGACATGGACCGTTTATTCATCATTTCTGACCCTTCGGGTCCTCGTCTATAAAATGCCAAGTGTCATTGTACCTTTCTTAGGGGGTTATGTGAGGGTTATTGGGATGGGGCTGGGTATATGAAGTATTTTCTGTGCATAGCATTATGATTCCAGTAGGACTGTCACCACCACACCCTGAGGGTTGGGCATGTGCTGTGTGCCTGACCATCCACAGACCCCATTGCCCTGGAAATACTGACCAGCTCAGGGGTGAACTGATGCTCTAGAGGAAAGCCAATCAGAGACCTATCTGGGAATGGCTGAACACACACTGGGCAAGAGATGGTCTCTGTCCCACTGGGGTGATTAAGCCGGAAGAGTGGAAATCGTGGATAGCCACATGGAAAAAGCCCCACCCCAGCAGGAGAGAATGAAGCTGCACAGCAAGGGGACTGGAACTGAGCCAAGTGGAACGAAGAAATAAGAAGTCAGGATTTAGCCCCCAGATGTGGCTGTTCAGGGATCCACCCTGGACTTACCAGTCAAGCGAGCCAATAAATACCACTTCACTTCAGCCAGTCTCACCAATATGCTTTTATTGCACATAAAATCTCTGATAATAATACTTCACAAGTAGTAGATGCCCAATAAATGGCAGTTGTGATGTTTGCAGTCATTAGCAGCAACAGCAAGAAATTTAAATGTTTTTTCTTAGGACACTGTGTGGCTTGGTGACTAGAAGTGGTGTCTGGGTTTAAATCTCACTTCCATGCTTAGCAGTTCTGTGTCTCTGGGCGAGTTAGTAAGCTAATCTCTAACCACTCCGAGCCTCTGCTTCTTCATTCGTAAAACAGGCTTCATCTTGCCAGCCTTACAGAGTCGGGGCGAGCAAGCTGCTTACTTAGCCTGGTGCAAGGTATGCAGTAGGTGCTTAATACATGTGGGGGGTAGTCACGCCACTGCAGTTCCTGGCCAGGCTTCCGGTCATAAGGATAGCATCGTGTGTACACTCCAGCCCCCTCCATCTCCACAGGGAAAACGGAGCGTGGGGACAGAGCCTGGGTTCACAGCAGCTCTGAGGGCTTCTGACTGAGGCTCTGATTACCACTTCCTAAGACCATGCTGTGGCTCATTTTTTTTTTTCACAAGATCGATCATCTTGAGCCTCTCTTTTCTGGTGCAAATGAGAACAAGCATCCAGCTCCAAGACCTCAGGCAAGTCGCTTTACCTCTCTGGGCCTCACTTCCTCCATCTGTAAAATGGGGATGATCACGATACTGTTTATGACACAAAGGCTAAAGGGAGGAGGAAAGGCTGAGATGCATGGCCGTGGATCTAAGACACTCCTCTCTGAAACCCAGCATGGCATTCCCAGCCCAGCAAAAGGTTGCTCTGGTCTAGGCTCCAGGTGGTAAAACACCTTCGAGGTCTGTGATTTTCCATCAGACTCCAGAAGACAGGGTGATTCCTCTAGCAGGATGCTGCTGGGAAGAAAAGGCCCTGCAGGCTTTCTTTCTCTCTGCCCTAACTCTGGCACATGCCCAAAACCAGCCAGCCCCCGCTCTCAGTGACAACACCCAAAGCCTCCTCTCCCTCTATGGGGACAATGCGATGATAGAGCTGAGCTAAGTGAGAGGTGACTCACTCGGAGAGGACCCTGTAAGGACATGGAAGCAAAGCCCACAGTGCATCTCTATCACCTGACCGTGTCTGGGCCGCTGGGACTGTGCCGGTGACGAGGAGGGTGACGTTACTTGTGCTGTTGGCAGAGAGGCAAGCTGCCCCAATGTGGACCCCTTCAACTATCCACTCCCTCGCTCTGGATTCAATCTTCCGCTCACTTCCTCATTTGGGCATTCGCCCACTCGCCACTCACTCTCTGGGTGTATCAGACACTCTGGCATTCCCAGTTCATGTCCTCTCAGCCCCATCTCTTCCTCCACCCACCACCGGGGTGACAGTTCTACACAGACTTCAATCAGTCACCTTCATGTGGGTGCTGCATGGAGGTCTCCCCTGGGGACCCCGGGAGTTAAGCCAACAATGCCTGAGGGGGATGAGTATCTTGGGGGTGGAGCTCCTGGAGGCTGTCTGGAGATTCTGGGTCCTAGCACCCAGGACAGCTGAAAAGCCAGATTCGCCCAGGCAGGAAGGGAACCAGCTATGGGTCAAGCTTCAGTATGCATTCTTTTCTTAAGCAAAATAAGTCCATTTCTGTTTCATTAAGGGAATTTCCAGTATCAGCTTCTGTGATGTTCTAGAAAACTCCTCTCTAAGAGTTGGTGGAGAACCTGAACCCAAGGAGAGAGTTCAGTGATCCTAGATAGTCCAGGAAGGAGACCAAAAAAAAAAAAAAAAAAGTATAACATGATTTAAGAGCATAAAACAGATCTAGGAGGACCAGATACCATTTGTGGTGCGTAGATGGAGGGCTTTTCCTACACTGTCCCCATTAATCCTGACGTGAAAGAATTACTATCCTCCCTTTAGACAAAGGGGAAAGCAGCTCTTGGACATCCAGCCACTTGCCCCGGTTGCTCAGCCTGTGAGTGGCAAGGCTGGGAGCCGAACTCAGAACTTTCAAGGAACCTATTACGTTAAGCACTTCGGGGCTGGTGTCTGTTCACTGCCTACAACCTGCTTCATACCTAGCTCTAATGCCAACCTGCTGGGACAAGCCTAGAAGGGGAGAGGCACTGAGAGCCCCCTCCCCAGGTAGGATGTCTGCCCGCTGGACTTCAGGTCTGGGAGCAACTCAATATTTACTCAGTACCCAGATCGTTCTCCCAGAAACCATGCAATGTCATTGCCCTACTTCATCACCTCCTACATCACCAGCACCCAGGTCCACAAGCACATCCTAAGCTCGTATGGGCAATGGGAGGTGATGCAAGGGACGGGCATAGTCTGATTTAGAGAGACCGCTTTGACTGCATCGAGACATGTCAAGGAGGAGTTTGTGGGGTTACTGTGGGCCAGACCTGTGCAGTGCTGTTGAGATGGTGGGGGAGGAGGAGAGGCATCCTGGAGGGGCAGGCAGGCAGGCTCGGAGCAAAGTTTGAGCCCCCTCTTTTGATAAGCAATGGAGGGCAAAAGATGTGCCAGTGGGAGAGAGAGAAATGTGAAGAGGAAAAGATGGGGAAGGAAGAAGGAGAGAGAGAGAGAGAGAGCACAGAGCAAACCCCTTGGCCCCTGCTGATGAGCAGCTGGGTTTGCAGGAACTTTTGGTGCAGGGGAACAGGCCTGGATGCCAGGCCCTGCTCCAGCACCACGGCTGTATGACCTTGCCACTTTAAGAACACTCCAACTGAGACTCTATTCCCTCATCAGAAAAAGGCCAAAGGCCAGGAGCCAGCCTGATTCCAAGGCCACACCTTCTATCACACTAGGTACCCTCACCTTGCTCCCAAGATCTGGCTCTCAAAGCAGAATGCCTTCTCCCAGTACCCAGTGGGTAGAAGCAGCATGCGGTGCTGCCAAGATTAATCGACCAAGAGAAGGCATTAAATAAAGTACAGCTTCCAGCTCAATGGGACTGTTTGTTTCCAGGTGAAGGAGCTCCCTGCCTCGGTCTGCCCAGGAAGGCTCTGAAAGGCTCTCCCGGGGAGCAGAGACCCCCTGCCACGTGCCCCTGCCGTAGAGCTCAATTAGTTCCTTTTTCATCCTCTGTGCATTCTCTGATTGCCTCACAGCCCTGGGAGCTAAGAAAAGAAATGACACTTAGCTCAAACTCCAGCAGTGTCTTGTGGAAACTTCAGAAATTCTCTCACGTTGGTGGGCTATGGACTGAATTGTGCGTGTCCACCCCAAATCACTTGTTGATGCTCTCCCCCCATGCCCAGTGTGTCATTTGAAGATGGGGCCTTTGGGAGGTGATTAGGGTTAGAAGAGGTCATGAATGTGGGTGGCCCATGATGGGATTAGTGCCCTTATGGGAGACACCAGGGAGCTCGCTCACGCTCTCCAGGACATGTGAGCATACAGGCAAAAGGCAGAAGTCTGCAAGCAATGGCAGGGGTGTGTGTGTGTGTGGGGGGGGACTCTCACTAGGAACTGAGTCAGCAGCACCTGATCTCGAATTTCCAGCCTCCAGAACTGTGAGAAATGAGCATCTGTTGTTTAAGCCACCCAGTCTACGGCGATCTGTGTCTCAGACATCAGTGTGATCACAGACATGCCAAGGTCTCTTCTCAAAATCCCTTCATATCCAACTACGCGCTGGGCTGAGCCAGCCCACCACGTGTTCACACATGTTGTTCCCTCTGCCTGCGATGCCCTTTCCCTGCTCCCTCCATCCCAATGGGGACCACCAAGCTCAAGACGAAAACACAACTGTCACCTTCTCCTTGAGCTTCTCCTGGTTCTTCTGGTGAAATGGACCTCCCCTTACTCTGCAACCCAAAGCCTCCACCAGCTGTTGGTCCAAGACGCATGCAGTGGAGAGGTCATGATGTCACCTGTGCCATCGTCCTCATGAGAACCCAGGAACCTCAGTGTGCCTCAGCATCTCCACCTGGGAAATGGGGTTACAAGCAACATCCAGCTCACTGGGTTGTTGTGAGGATTACTTCATATACAGAGTGCTTAGAATATGCAAAGTGCTGGCACATACTTAGCTATTATGTTGTTGTTGTTGTTGTTGTTACTATTATTTTTGAATTCCCATGGTTAATGAATAAAGAGATGAATCACGGGCAAGGGAACAAAAGAAAAAATAAACAAATGGGACTACAGAAAATTAAAAGGTGTCGTTGGCACTGTGAAGAAAACCATCCACAAAACAAAAAGACAACCTATTGAATGGAGGAAGATATTCGCCAACGATACATTCAAAAATGGGTTAGTATCCAAAAATATATAAGGAACTCACACGCCTTATGACTGAAAAAAAGAATCTGATTTAAAAAATAAGCAGACCATCTGAATAGACATTTCTCCAAAAAGGACATAGCAATGACCTATGGACATAAGAAAAGATGCTCAACATCACTAATCATCAAGAAAATGTATAATTAAAACCACAATGAGGAATCACCTCACACCTGTCAGCGTGGCTGTCATCAATAAATCAATAAACCATGTGTTGGTGAGGATGTAAAGGAAAGGGAATCCTCGAGCACTATTGGTGGGATTGTAAATTGGTGCAGCCACTATGGAAAGCAATATGGAGGTTCCTCCAAAAATTAAAAATAGAAATACCTATGACCCAGCAATTCTACTTCTGAGTATTTAACCAAAAAAAAACAAAAAACAAAAAACAAAAAGATATATGTATGCCTATGTTTATTGTAGCATTATTTACAATAGCAAAGATATGGAAGCCACCTAAGTGTCCAGCAATAGACAAATGAATAAAGAAGATGGGGCACATATACACGATGGAATATTACTCAACTACAAAGAAAGAATAAAATCTGGGCATTTGCGATGACATGAATAGACCTAGAGGGTATTATGCTAAGTGAAGTAAGTCAGACAGAGAAAGACAAATACCCTATGACCTCACTTATAAGTGGACTCTTAAGAACAAAAATAAATGAACAAACAAAACAGAAACAGACGTATAGGTACAGAGAACAATCGATGGTTGCCAGATGGGAGGAGG
Organism: Macroglossus sobrinus; assembly: GCA_004027375.1. Lineage (NCBI taxonomy): Eukaryota > Metazoa > Chordata > Mammalia > Chiroptera > Pteropodidae > Macroglossus > Macroglossus sobrinus. Next base: position 58,153 of record PVKZ01003665.1, on the reverse strand, counting down.
GTTGAGAGGATAGGTGAAAAAGGCAAAGGGATTAAGAAGTATAAATTGCCAGATATAAAAATAGTCATGGGGATGTAAGGCACAGCACAGGGAATATAGTCAATAATATTATAATAACTATATATAGTGCCAGACGGATATTAGACTAATCAGGGTGATCACTTCATAAGTTATAAATGTCTAATCACTATGTGGTACACCTGAAATTAATATAATGTGATAGGTCAACTGTAATTGAAAAATAGATATATTTTCTAAAGAGATGAATTGTTCTCCCATTTTACAGTTTAGAAAAGTGAAACTGAGCTATGGTGGGGGAGGGGAGAATTTGTTCATGGTCACTCAACCAGCCACCAGCAGGGCAGGATCTAGCCCCAAAGTCCAAGCTGTTTCTGTAGTTCCTCATGTCCCCATCTGTGGATGGGACACTGAGGCCCAGACAAGAGAAGAGCCTTGCCCACAGTGGCACATGGTCAGCCTGCTGTAGAACTGAGATCAGCAAGCAGGCCTCTGTCTCCTGGGCGGGGGGCAGCCCACAGCCAAGCACGAGTGCTTTTCTGGAGGTGATTTCACAAGGCCAGCCTCATCCAGTCCCAGGCTGCCAGCAGCAGGGACAGATGATGGAGCAGGAGGTGATAAACACATCCCCCGACTTCCGTGAACTCCCATTCAATTTGCCGTTCCCAGGCTCACGCCAAGAGTGTTTGTGTTAATAAACCAAATGGACTTTTCAGAGGCCACCCAGAGTGGCTGATGGTAGAGATAGCAAGAAATCCTGGCGCCTCCGGGGCCTGCCTCCTACTGAGCCCGAGGCAGGGGAGTGCTGGAGCACAGCCTCCTGGGGTTCCCCAGGAGGGGAACCTCAGGGACCCTTCTTTCCAACACCCTCAGTGTACAGGTGAGGAAACTGAGGCAGGAGCATTGCTGGGACTCACATCCAGGTTCCCAGGTCACAGGCAGGGTGTGTGCCACATCTGGGGTCTGGGGAGGGCGGTGGCATTTGGATGAGCCAGAGACCACCAGGCAGGGAAAGAGGGGTCACAGTGGGGAACAGAAACTTGGGGTTCAAGCATTTATCAGAAGATGAGGGGTTGGGGTGGAGACCCATTATCAACCCAATCCCCAAAGGAGAACTGCTAATCTTACTTTAGGGGGGATTTGAATTGTCCCCCCAAATGACCTTTCCCAGAGCAATCTGATCCCCTGGAGCAATCTGAGGGGCCTCTCTGATCCCCCCCACTTCACTGAAACTTCCCCTCAGGTCTTCACTGAGCCCCTGGGTTCTTTTGTGAAATTTGTCCCTCATTCCAGGACCAAGTGACAAAAACTCCAGTGACAGCCCAGGAGAAATTCTCAACCTCATCACGAAATCCCCCAGGCCAGGAGGATGTTAGCCCTTCCCTGGGCCATCCCCAGCCAGACCTCCCACACCTTCTCCTCAGTGCTGTATCCATCCAGCTCTGGTCCCCACACCTCTAGGCCATGCCCCAGCTTCCCCACTCCCGACCCCCCCACCCCCACATCCCAGCTCACAGTGGCCCACCACAGACTGAGTGACAAGCCCCAGGGGAGGATGGAGAATTAAGATCCTCCCACAGTCCACTGTTTCTACCATCCTAGGGTCAAAGGGCAGGCAGTGACTCCGAGCTGCCGCTGTCCCTCTAGAGGAGGTGGCCAGCAGGGGCAGGTGGCAACACTCAAGTGTGGCCTGATCCTAGCCCTGCCTGGGAAAACCTGTAGAGACTGGGTCCCCTCCAGCGGGGAAGGATGAGCTCATGAATTTCCAGGTCACCACACCTCTCCGAGTGACTCCAAGTAGCCGCCACTATATCCTCAAGGTGAGTCCTGACCCCAGTTCACTCCCCAGGGAACCGTGCCTGCTACAGGATGGGAGGAAGGGGACTAGGGAAGGGCCTGCGACCCCCTGCCCACCCACTCCCTCACCCACCCACTCCCACTCCAGCTTCAATCAGATCCACCTGCTTTTATCTGTTCTCCATAGAGTCTCCCTGTAAGATTTTGTTTGAACAAAGCTTCGCTCTACTACAAACATTTTGCAAACCTCTGATCCAGCCCAGCCCCTCGTGTTTCAGCAGCCAGCAAAGATTCGCAGTCAGGCGGCCTTGGGCTAAATCCTATTTATAACACTCAGGAGCTGGGGAGGTATCTTCCCGGCTCTGAGCCCCAGTGTGTCCTTAAAGTGCTGCTTCTGAGAATCTGAGACAATGGAAGGCAGGCACCTGGCGAGGAGTTGGCTATCTGTGACCTTTGCACAACTGCTTTTATTTACAAATGAAGAACCTGAGGATGTGAGGGATGTCTGTCACACGCAGTCACGTAAGGGCTGGCAGCAGCGCCCAGGGGGAATGGACGCAGGCAGCCTAGACCTCTCGGTGCACTCACCCTCCAGCCCCCTCCCTGGACTGTCGCCCGCACACCCCATATTTGTGTAGCCTCAGCCCTGGGAAAGCCTCACTGGTTTTGACAAAATGTGAGCACTAACCGGGCCTGACAGGCCCTCTGGAACTGCCTCAGAGCGGGAGGAAGGAGGCAGAAGATGGCCCGTGAGCCCCCACGTTGTTCATAGCGGCCATCCAGGCTGTTACTGCTGCTGTTTAGCATTTAGATAACACTCTATATTTCCACGAAGTGTGCTGCCTGGGCCTTTAGTGAGCAGCCAGGGGAGCGAGATGCTGGCTCCGAGCAAGATGGAAGAATTGGCGAAAGCAGCCTGTGTGCCCTAAACCTTGATCTAGCTTATTCATTCATTCATTCATTCATTCATGCATTCAATCAACACACAGTAGCAAAGGAACATTTCATGCCCTACGCTGGGCACATGGAGGGTAGACCCCACCCCTGCCCTCCAGGAGGGTACATTCTAGAGAGGGACACGCCAAACCTGGAGAATGTGACTCAGGCAAGACCTGCTGCCTCTGGGAGGTTTCTCCTCAATCACATCATTCAGACAAATATGCATAATGTACACACCCCTGGGGCCACCCCCTTAGCACTTTGGGGTTGTCAGAAGGTAAAGCGATCACCAAGAGGTGACCATATTCAATTCTTGCTCGAAACTGTAGAAATAGACATGAGTCGAATTATACTGAGGCCCCCAGACCTTCTCATCCCCCTGCAAGGCCTCTCTGTGCTCCCCTCCCACCTGCTGATGACAGTAGTGGTGCACACAGAGCTTGGGAAAGGCAGGGTCGTGAATGATCTACATCTGACAGACTTCTACTGGGGATCAGGCTACGGGTCTCATCTATGACTAAGGCTGGGGGTCGATCTGCAGCTAGGGTTGGGGTCAGTCGAATGGGGGATGTCCTCTAAAATAGAAGCTCCCAGGGTCAAGACATTGTCTTATTCACCACCGAAGTCCCTAGTGCACGGAGCGATGCCTGGTGCTCAATAAATAGGCACTGAATGAATGAATGAATGAATGAATGTTAATCAAGGCTCGTTGTAGAGCTGGGGCCCTGGCTCAGGGGTGCCCATAGACAACTCAGCCTTGGAAAAATGTTGGAGGCTTTCTGTAGCATCAGGACCAGGGAACTGAACAAAACCAAAGGATCCACCTAGTGATTAAGCCACTACCTTGGTCTCCTGAGTCCCGGGTCCTACACCAGCTCCCAAACTCACTGACACATCCAGTCTCTAAGAACTCATCACAGGACAGTACCCACTCTTCACGAATCTCTGGCCCATCTAACACTCACACTACCACCACACACACACACACACACACACACACACACACACACACACACACAAGCTGACACCATCTGCCTCTGGAATACCTCTAGTCCCAGCTGATCTGATGGTACCATATTGTATCTTCCCATCATTGTAAGAACAGGTCAGACTTCTTGGCATGGCGTTTAATGTCCTGCCCTCCACTCCAGCCCCAGCCCAAGTGTCACGATCCAGCAACACTGAATGCCCTGCCATTTCATCCTTCCAAGCCATTGCACAGGTTCCCTCCATGCATCATCTTTTACTTCCTTAAAAATAAGGCAAATAATTGATTTTTAAAGCATCTTCTGGAAGAGTTGACCACCTCAGTCTGATGGTCCTCTGTGATTGCCCTATTTTTCCTATCTTTTTTTTTTTTAACTCTGGAACTCCAGGCCTGGAACTATAGGTCAATATCACCACCACCACCATTGCCACTACCATCACTATCGTCACCATCATCATTACCATCAGCACCATCACCACCACCATCTCCGCCATCACAGCTAATGTTCATTAAGCACTTACTATGTGCCAGGCATTCTGCTGAAGCATCGCATGGTTTTCTCTAGCAACCCTAACATCCCCAGTGAAGGAGAGGATAGTCCATGATTATCTCCATTGTGTGGATGAAGAGACTGAATCCCTTTGAGCCCAAGGGTTCAAATCCAAGCTGTGTCTCCCTTCCAGACCAGAAAAAGAGCCTGGGCCTGGATGATCCAAAATTCCTCACCATGCAACAGTAGTTCAGTTTGACTTGAGAATGTCTTGAGAGGTCAGCCACTCAGAGGGCCTCGAATTTCTGGGGACTGCAGTCTAACCTCAGCCATCACATCCCAGGATGTGAAACTTGGGGATGGGGCTCTGCATTACCATCTGTCCCCGCAACCCCACCCCACCCCAGGACTCAAAGGGCAGCACCAGGCCAGTTGGCATGCAAAAACATTTATGAGGGGGTCCACATCTATCTTTGCACAGCTGTGCCACAAGGCATTCAGCTGAGGAGGTGTCAATGCCAGGGGTCACACAGCTCCTCGGGCAGTGTGATAGATTCTCAAAGGAGAAGAAAATCCTCTAGCCAGCCAGCCAGCCAGCACTTTCTCCTTCTCTGTCTCTCTCCCTCACCCTCCAGGCAGGAGAGAGATGGGAGAATCCTTTCCAGATGATGTCATCCTCCTGCCCAGTGTCCCAATATCCCCCGGCATTATCTTCCACGTCCATGGGCCTGCCTCCCATGACCCGACCCACGGTCCAGCTCAAATGCCAGAAAAAGGCCTTTGCTCCAGGATCCTTTGAGCGTGGAGACAGGAGGTCGCTGCCAGTAGCTCTCACGCCTCACAGTGACGCCAGGAGTCCCTTCACCTCAGATGGCACTCTGCAATCTGTCACTCACCACAAGGTGAATTTACTCAAGAAATCTTGAGAGTGAGGTGGCGTCACTGTGCCCCAGCCCTTCCCAGAATCAGATTGTATTCCAGAAGCACTGGAATAATGTTTCATTTCCTTACCCTTTCACTGATCCTGAGCATTGCACAGTAGCAATGAGGAAGATAATGAAAGTAGAAGCCGATATTAATTAAGCATTGGCTCTGAGAGGCATTTTTTTCCCAAGTACTCTACAGATATAAAATCATTTCATTCACACACAGGCCTAAGAATGAGAATCTCTCATTGTCTCCATTTTACAGAGAAGAAAACAGAGGTTCAGAGCTGCTAAATCACTTGCTACAGGTCACCCAGCTAGAAGGTGACAGCCCCAGCGTTATTTTTCTATACCTGCTGAGGAAATGTCCTTTCCTGGTTTCCTGCTTTCTCTTAATACCTTCCTCTCTGCTGTCCCCACCTCCTGCTGGCCCCCTTCCCCAGCCCTCTGAATGGTGAGTCGAAGAGCAGGCATTGAGCATGCGTGCCTTCACCCTGCCTGCAGAGGGTGCTCTCGGGCCTCACTCAGTAAAGGGGTAGGGCCGGAGTTGCTTGCTCTGCCACGGCCTGGACAGCTCTGTTAGTGGGCCGAGCAGCAGGAGGCCAGCTGAAGACCAAGCTGCATCCTCCAGACGACTCCATCAGTAGCCGGCATGACGTCTGACCTTCTCCCCGACGCAGACATCTGTGTCTCAACTGGTTCCAAACTCGGGCACAGAGCGAAGTGTGATGTGCTGTCCTCCCTGAATGATTAAACACATAAATAAATAAGCAGATTTTGTTCACCCCCTATGAGAATGAATTGCCTTCTAAATATATCCCCTTCTAAATATAAACATTGCCATTCTTCTACATTGACTTTGCATTTCATTTAATAATAGAAATAATAGTAATAAGAAAAAAACACTGCTGTGCTTGGTCTGCAGTACGCCAGGTGCAGTGGTGCCATTATTACACTTAATTTCACAATTCCCACATGAGTAGACCATGTGACCTCCATAGTTGCAAATGAGGAAATTTTGGTTCCAACAAGGTAATGGCTTTCCCAAAGACACACAGCTGGTAAGTGCTAAGTTAGAAAATGTACAGGGTTCCACAGTGTTCCCACCACGCCCACCCTGGCATCGCCGAATTAATGTCCACTCAGAACGTTATTTGTTAATAGGATCTTTGTAGATGTCATTAGTTAAGATCAGATCATACTGGATTGGGCTGGGCCCTAAATCTAATGACTAGTTCCTATAAGAAGAGGTGGGCTTACAGGACACAGAGGAGCTGCTGGGGGAACACGGCCCTGTAAGGGCACAGACAGAAATGGCCGTGATGTGTCTACAAGCCAAAGAATGTCAAGGGCTGACAGCAACCTAGGAGGACTCTAGGAGGAGACAAGGAAGGATTCTCCCCTAGAGCCTTCTGAGGGGGCACAAACCCACCAACGTCTTGTTTTTGAACTGCTGGACTTTGAAACTGCGAAAGAAAAAAATTATGTTGTTTTAAGCCACCTAGTTCATGGGACTTTGTTACAGCAGTCCCAGGAACCTGATATGGAGTCTGGGAGTGACTATTCTGAAACCTCTCTCATAGTTAGGGTCATACAAGTATTTACGAAAAGCCAGTGGATGCCAGGCACTAAGAACTTAGAGAAGCTACAGCCCCTTGCTCAAGGGACTCACACGCAGACAGCAGCACAGTTGCCCTGGTCACTTTGGCTCGTGGTGGAGAGCAGGAACAGGAGAAGGTGTGGACAAACCTTGCATTTGCATCTTGGCACCACCACTTCCTGACTGTGTGACCAAAGGCTGGTCATAACTCACCTTTCTGAACCTCAGTTTCTTCATCTGTAAGGTGGGGGTACTTATACCAACCTGCCTCCTTTCAGTTAGGTAAGGGATATGGAAACGCTTTAAGGTTGGTGTCTGGCTGCAGGATAAGCAGTGCTTTCCCTGAGGCTGAAGAAGGGCGGGTGTGTACACACCGGAGCATCCACGTGTGTACTTTAAAGGAAAGATAAAAACCCAGTGATTAATAAACAGGGCTTGGTCAATATTATTCTTTACACCTTTCTGCGTGTGGAACTATTTCACACCCAATCCAAAAGAGAAAGAAAGAGGGCATGGTGACAGAGGACGTGGGCAGTGAGGTTCTGCACTGGATCTACTTTCTCGGGTGCCAGCCAAGGTCCTCTGGGAACAGAGTCATCTTCAAAGGGCATCTTGAATTGCAAACAGCCAGAGCCACAAAGGAAAAAAAAGGCCCCAGGAAAGAAGACCTTTTGCATCAGTCCCTAAGCCCTTACACAGCCAGCCAGCATCAGCCATGCCAGAGACAGTGCAGTAATTCTGAGATTTGTCAGAGGCTCTGTCTAATCACTGCCACTCGAGTAGAGGGGGAAAGAGACCCACAAGATCAAACAGGAACCCTTTGAAAACCACTCTGCAAAGGAAAAGCCTTGGAATGCTGCCTTGAGGTTGGAGCATTTTCCTTGCCAATCCTGGGAGGGTAAAGAGAATGGGGTACTGGGGGTGCTAGGGGTCCAGCCTGCAGAAGGCTCAAGAGCACCTGGCACCATTAGCATGGGTCTAAGCAGGGCATTGGACTTTAAAGCCCCGGGACTCAGGGGCCTCTTTCAGGGGCCATGCTGGCTGCCCAGCCTGCTTGGAACTTAGTCAGAGTCTCCCTCGTGGGGCTGTGACTTCACTCCCTGAATGAGAGTCCAAGGGAAAGATGGATGTGGTTGACTCAGCCCCGCAGGCACTCACAAAAACTCCCCCACAAACAAGGCTGGCCAAAATCATTCGAGTGATTTAATTCAATCCAATTCTACCACTGTTTATTAAATAAACAGACAGCTGAGCACAGAGGCTAAGAGCAGGGACTGTGGAGCCAGCCAGGCAGACTGGGTTTGAATCTCAACTCTAACGCTTGGACCAGTCACGGAGCCACGCCGAGCCTCAGTTTTCTCATCCGTAACATAGCAACAATAATATAACACTTACCTCATAGGCTGTGTGAGTGTGGGATGTGTTAATACACGTGAAGAACTTAGAAGCATCTCGGGCATATAGTAAGTGTTGAATACAAGTTGCATGAAAGATTGGGAAATAAAGCAGTGTGGAGCAGCGGGGTAAACAGGGGCCCTGGACCTCCTACAGTGTCCCCACACACAGACAACTGGGGCTGGAGAGAGAGCGTGCGTCATCCACAGCGGCACAGCTCAGAGTGCTGTTGAGGCAAGATTTGAACTCACAAAGCCCAGTTCCAAAGACCTCTCCCTTAACCGCTAAGTTATAGAGAATCCTGTTCAGCTCACTGATTCCCCCCAGGAGTCTGGCCCGGAGCGTGGCACACAGAAGACATAAACGCTGGATGAACGGCAGTGCCCCTGCATGTGGATCATCATTTCCTTCTCTTATTCTTTATGTGACCTTGGGCGTGTGACACAGTCTGTCTTAAGTGTCAGTTTCTTTGTGTATAAAAAGATGTGTCTGAATATCCAATTCACAGGGTATTGGTGAAAACCAAATGAGAGAGAGCTCCCATGCAAACATACCCAGTGGGGTGTCTGACAGTTAGTCCGAGTTAAATAAATGTCATTTTAATCTTATTTCATTTCCTTGACTCTGCGCTCAGTTCTGTCCAAGGACCCATGGGGAACACAAAAGGATGAAATACATTTTTGTCCTAAAGGACTTTACTCAAGATGGAAAAGGAGGAAAATATTCTTTTTACAGGACAAATGACAATTAGGTGCTAAAGCAGAAGTCACCTAGGATTTCAGAGAGCTCTGTGTGGACAGGGGCAGTCTGGAGGGCCTCTGGGAGGAGGTGTTTAAAAGAGCCATCCACCTCATTATCTGCCACATGAGCACCTCATGGCCCATGCTCCCATTAGGCGAGCCTGGACCAGCGACGCAGGTGAAGACATGAAAACACTGCCATAAGGTTTGAAAACCACTGCCCTGAGGGGGAGAGACCAGCTCTGATCAATTCCCTCCGATCAAAGGATTGGCTATGGCAGTGGAACCAACCAGAATGCTGGCAGCGGGAGAGACTGAGCGAGTGATGTTCAAAACCACACACTTCGTGCCCAGACATTGATGTCCTTCCAGAAAGTGCCCCGCATGGATGTAAGGAAGAACAAAAGGATGGAGGAAATAGAAAATGCTCAGCTGAGAGTCAACCCAGAGCCCAAATGAGCCAATTCCATGATATTCCAACTGGGAGCAAACTTGAGCATCACCAAGTCACAAATTTCAAGACTAGGCCACTCTCCAAGGTCTTTTCACCCGAAGATCTCTCCATAGCACCCCGATGTCCAGCACCCTCATTGAATAAGAAAGAACACTGAAGCCCAGGGAGTTTATGAGTACTACCCAAGTTCAGGGTAATGGATAAATGCCTAGCATCCAGTCCTGTCCCCCAATTTCAGCTCATGTGCAGTCCACTCCAGGAATGGACATGCCCTAAGCTGACTGACCCAAGTCCTGAAACCTTCTGGACAGTAATTTATTCTGGGATAAGCTCACAAATTCAAGCTTTGAGATACAAGTTCTGAGATTTGTTTAAACTATTAAGAGGTCAGTACACAATCTTTTCTGCTGGCCTTGAACCTGGGACACGGAGGAGGTCTATAGTTGCCGAAGCCATATTGTGATCAGGGAAGAAAGCAGAGAGAGGAAGTCTTGATGATATCTGTATCAGTTAGTGTAATGCTAGCTGCTGTAATAAATGAACCGCCAAATCTCAGTGGCTTAGCCCAATAATAATGTATTTCTTGTTCACATAACAGTCTGATGAGAGTGTTTATGGGAATTTAGAATCCAGGATCTTTCTGCTTTGTGCCAAACTCTCCCGTAGTGCCTTGGAATTCTCTGTACTCAGACCTTGGGGGAAGTTGGAGTGGAGAAAGAGTATCTGTTTCTTAAGCTCCTTGGTCAGGAAGTGACACATACCACTTCCTCTCTATCTTATTGGTGGAAACCAGTCACATGGCCACACCTGAATGCAAGGGGTCCTGGGAAATGCAGTTCTTGGCCAGGAGCAGCTTCTTGGCAACAAGTCTGCCCTAAGAAAGAGAGAGCTAAACTTCACTGACCACCCAGCCATCTCCACCTTCATATCACGCGGCTTCTGAAGTCAGATCTAACGCTGAACTTTTTCACTTACATAAGCTATTCAATTTTTCTATTTCTTCATAAGCCAGTTTGGGCTAGATTTTCTGCTATTCGAGTCCAGAGAGTGTTGACTAGTGAATAGAGTCCTACAGCTCATTTGTACAAAGCAGAATAAAACTTAGTCCTTCCTTTCTCTGGCCCAGTGTCTGTCCCATGATACCTTATAGCCAAAGCTCCATGGCCTGGCCAGGCCCCATAAAATTAGTCAATAACACAATCAGGAAGAAGGGAGCTGGTCCGCCTGGAGAACAGAGACCAGAGACTATCCATCACATCCTCCCCTGTGTTCCCATGGAGGAGAGATACACAGGAGAGAGGTTAATAGACTTTTCCATTTTTTCTTTTAATGAAAGAATAGTTGCTTAAAGAGAAATGTTAAAGGTGGCCAGCTGAAGGACAAAACTCCAGAAAAAAACACCAGGATGTTTCTCCCACGCCAGGTACTCTCAGCACCTATGCCAGGGCTGAATATGGTGGCATTAAAATAGTCCACACGTGCTTTAACATTCCTTCCTTCTTTAGAGCCTCACATTCTTCCCCGAGTGGGGGCTGCACTTAGTGATTTGCTTCCAAAGTACACAATGTGGAGAAAAACAGTGTACGACTTCCCAGGGAAGGGTATAAAAGGCTTCGTGGTTTCCATCTTTCTCTGGGGTCCTTTGCTCTGGGAAAGCCAGGTGTCGTGTTATGAGGAAACTCAAGCAGCCCTATGATGAGATGGATGTGGTGAGGAACGGGGGCCTCCTGCCAGCAGCCATGTGAGTACACCTTCTTAGAAGCAGATCCCCAATCCCAGGCAAGCCATCAGATGACTACAGCCTTGTCCAACATTTTGACTGGCTACAACTTCATGAGACACCCTGAGCCAGGACCACCCAGCCACGCCACTCCTGAATTCCTGAGCCACCAAAACTGGGAGATAATGAATGTCTGTTGTTTTAAATCAGTAAGTGTTGGGGTCACTTGTTATACAGCAACAAGTAACTAATACAGCTAAATAAGGAGACAGTTAAGGTTGTCTGCCTTGAGGACATTCAAGAGCTCACAGATATATGTTGGCAGAGCCTTGGTAACTGCTGTGAAGTATAAGACTTATGGAAATGCAGGCGGACATAAATATTCATGCTCCTCATCAAAACAGAAGCTGATGATTCTGTTAAAAGTAAATCACCAATAAGAGGGTCAAAGTAAATTATGGTAGATGGGTTTTTGTCATTAAACAAAGGGTAAGTTATTTGACCTAGGGACAATGACTAAGTTAAACCATAAGAAATGGCCAATATACAACCACTTTTTAATATATAGAAATAACAACTCCATATGGTTCGACCTGATCCTTCAGCTCTTGGAGCCTGTTTTTTTTTTTGTTTTTTTGTTGTTGTTGTTGTTGGTTTTTTTTTTTTTTTTTTTTTTTTTTTTTTTTTTTTTTTTTTTTTTTTTTTTTTTTTTTTTTTTTTTTTTTTTTTTTTTTTTTTTTTTTTTTTTTTTTTTTTTTTTTTTTCCTGTGGAAGAGAAGTAGTGACTTTCATGATGAGGCTTAAGCTCATTACCAAAATGACTGCAAACCACATGTGGTCTGCCTCGGAGCACACAGGATGGTCCATGCTCATTGAGTGACTTGCCAAGTGCACAGAAATAAAGCCATTGAGACTTAGAGAATGAAATAAGATGTTGTCAGCTGTTGGAGGCTTGAGATCTGCCCCGAAGACACCTGCCTCCATCCTCCCACCTGTGTAATGGAAACGACACCTGCAAAGGGCCTTCTTGGGCCAGCCTTGCCCTCCAGCCCATCTTTGGCCCTCTGGAGAAAGGAGACAGAAAGGACAGGAGGCTGTGTCTCTGTGCCCGCTCACCCTCCCATCCAAAGGGAGGAAAGAGGACCTTTATTGCAGAGGCAGGCTTTGCACCTGAGGCTGGTTTTAGCAGGATTGTTTCACCAAATGGCTCAATTCCCTCCAGTTCTTGTAGTACAAATAATCACAGACAAGTCTTAGAGGTAGGAAAAAAAGAATAATTTCTGTGGCATGAAAACCTGAAGCACTGAGCATGGCCTGGCAAGGCATTTGCATTTCTGAATAAGAAATGCTGCTGCTCAGTGTGGCTGCCACTTAGTTATCTTGTTAATTCCTTCCTTGGCAGGGGTGGGAGGGGGCAGGATATGGAGCTGGGGAGGGAGATGGCAAGCTCCCAGACCCTTGAGAGCCTAGGCTTGAGACGCAGATGGCTGCCCTGAAAACAGATTTGAAGTCCAGAGTTGTTGCTAAGTCTGAAGGTGTCCTTGTGCAGTCTTCTCTTTGGCCCTCAATTACCCCGCATTTCTGTAACAAGAGGAGGCTGGACTACATGACCTCTAGAGGATTTCCAGAAGTGACAGTCCATGGTTATAAAAATCTGGGAGTCGAGAGACCTGGATTTGAATCATGTCCCTGGAATTAAATAACTAAGCGGCCTTGAACTCAGTGTTGGAAGGAACTTCTGCTATGATCAGCTTCAGCTTCTAAACTTCTCCCCAGCACTCCTGAAAGATGATCATCAAGCTTCTGTGTCAGTACCTCCAAAGGTGGGGCATTCACTTCCCTTGAATAGGAGGACACCTGTTCTCTTGCCAGACAGATCCATAAGTTACAGAGTCTGTCCTTAGACTTGAGTTCAAATCAACTTTTCTGAAACCACTGCCCAAGGGGAAATCCAGGAGGGTCTAGTATGCAATTGCTCATGCTTACAATCATTTATCTGTGTTCCAGCTCCAGCCGGGTGATCTGAAGTGACTTCATCCCTCTGTGTCTTCGTTTCTTTGTCTGTGAAATAGAGATAATAATTCACCTATCTCCTAGGGTCGTTGGGAGGATTCATCAAGCTTGTCACTTAGCACAGCGTTGGTTAGCTTGCTTGATGAAGTTCCCATAGCAGTGACAATTACACATCATGCTTCTCCACCTTTCTCCATGCTGGCACATAGAGTACATGATGCTCACAAGTGACCTGCAGCTCAGGGAAGATGACATAGGTATTGTTGGATATCCATCCACATGTAAAAAAAGAATCAATGTGGACTTTCACATTACAACATACACAAAGATTAACTCAAAATGGATCATAGATCTAAATGCAAGAACCAAAACTATAAAACTTTTAGAAAATACAGAAGTCTTCATGACTTCAACTTATACAAAGAGTTCTTATTTATGACAGAAACAGCGTGATCAATAAAAGAAAAATTGATAATTTGGACCTTATCACAGTTAAAAAAAGTTTCACACTTTAGAAGATATCACCAAGAGAATAAAAAGACAAACCACAGACAGGGATAAAACTTTTGCAAATCATGCATCCGATAATGGACTTGTATTCAGATTATATAAAGAACTTTTTTAAGTTAACCTAAGACAAAAAGCCCAATAGACAAAATATTAGAATCGTTTCATCAAAGAAGATATATGAATGGCTGACAAGCCCATGAGAAGATACTCAACACAATGAATCATTAGGGGCATGCAAATGAAAACCACAGTGAGATACCACTAGCATGGCTTCAGTCAAAAGGATAGATACGACCAAGTGTTGACGAGGATGCAGAGGAACTGAAACCCTTGTGTATTACTGCTGGGAACTGACAATGGTACAGCCACCTTGGAAGACAGCTTGTCACTTCTTATAAAAGATAAGCATAAATTTATGATGACCCAGCAATTTTACCCCTAGGAATCTGCCCAAGGAAATGAAAACATACATGTACACAAAGACGTGTATGTGAATTCTTCATCACTGACAAAAACTGGAAACTATTCCAACATCCATCAACAGATGAATGGACCGACGAAATGTGGCGTATCCAGACAATGGGATGCTCGGCAGTAAGAAGGAATGAACCCTTAATCCATGCGATGGCACAGGTGAACCGCAAACATGTTTTGATAGGTCAAAGAATCCAGATGGAAAACACTACATATTCTGATTTCTTTTCTATAAAGTGACTAGAAAAGCAAATGTATGCAGACGGAAAGCAGAACGGTGGTTGCCTAGGGCTGAGAGTGGGATTAAGTGTAAATGGGTCCGAGGTAACTTTGGGGAATGATGGAAATGTTCTCAAACTGATTGTGGTGTTGACCGCACAGCTCTGCAAATCTATTAAAACCTTTGAGGCAGAAAGGACATTGTGGCTTCCACGGTGGTGGCTCGTTTGATCACGGGCTGCCCACTGCCATGTTATGAGCCTGCAGAGAGGCCCATGTCATAGGAACAGGAGACCTCCCGGACCCGCATTTGAGTGAGCCATTGTGGAAACAAATCCTCCAGCCCGAGACAAGCCTTTGGGTGACTGCAGGCCCAGTGGATACCCCGACTGAAAGAAACCTAGTGAGAGCTCTAAGCCGAAATCACCCTCAGAAACTGTGAAATGACGTTTGTTGTTTTAAGCTGCTGGTTTGGGGGTCACTGGTTATGCAGCCATAGATGTCGAACGCACGTGATCTCACGGGGATCCTCACAGGCAAGTTTTTCGTAGATATCTGTATCCCTATTACAAAGGCGCCAAAACTGAGGCTCAAGGGTCTGATCCAAAATCATGCAGCCACCAAGAGGTAGAGCTAGGATGCAAACCAGGCCAGCCTGACTCCAGAGCTGCATTCTTCCACAGCACATCACCTTAGCATCCCGAACCAGGCACCTGGGAGACAGCAAGGAGGGAGGAAGAGTCAGACCCCTGCCTGCAGGACCCCCTAGTCTGATGGGGGAGACAGGGTGGCAGAGTAGGCCCTCTAAGCCATGCACAGTGGCTGTCCCTTATCCTGTGGCTCCTCATGATGCTCCATGTGACAGCGCAGCTGCCAAACCCATTTCATTTCATTCTGCAAAGAGCTCAGAGCGCCCTGAGTGGGGGTTCCTGCCTCTCCCTCAAAATGCAGAGCAACAAAATTGGACGGTAATGTGTTGCCGTTCAAATATTTCAACTGGAGCCAGGGTGAATTACGACGCCGTCCCTCTTTATTCAGTGTAGCATCTTTCATAAGAGCCATGTCTCAGAAACACTTTGGAGAAGGAAATAATAAATAATTGCCCAAGGGGACAAAGCATGAGATGAAAAGCTTCGGGCTGGTGGGGTGGGCGGGGGAAAACTCAGAAGCTAGTGTGTTCAGGCAGCTCATGCTGGGCAGCTGGACCCCTGCAAGCAGAGACTTCGGCTTAAGTACTGAGTTTCAGATGCTTCTGGGGCTTTCTGGAAATGTGGCTATAGGGCCCCTGCATTTCCACACTGGATATCTCCACAGGAGACCCCTGGAAAGGGGCCCCAAAGCTCTTTCTGCCTGAGGTAGGGCCCCTGGATAGGCTGCTCTGACTCTCCCACATCCTTGCTCGCTCTACTCAGAACCCGCGATGGCACCCATCTCACTCAAAGTCAAGGCCCATGTACTTACTCTGACCCACAGAGCCCTAGGCAATCTCACTCCTGTGACTTCTCTGACCTTCTCTGACCTCTAAAATGTTTGCTCATTTCACTCCAACCCCACCAATCTCCTTGCTGTTCTCGCAACACACCAAGTACAAGGCTGCCTCAGGACCTTTGCACTGACGATTCTTTTTATCTGGAACACTTTTCTCCCAAATACCCACACAGTCAACTTCCTCACCTTCTTTAAGCCTTTGCTAAAACATTACCTTCTTGCTTAGACCTACCTTGACTTCTCTGTTTAAAATTGCTCTTCATTTTTCTCATTCTTGACCTTCTTTACCTTCCCACCATTGTATGTGCTCTATAACATGTGCATTATTGTGATTATAATCTGTCTCCTACTGCTAGATCAAAAGCAACTCAAGGCAGTTCTTCTGTTCCCATATGATGCCTAATATGGCCTAGGTGCTCAGAGAAAATTGGTCGAGTGAACTCAGCCATGTCTGTGCGGATCCTCAAGCTTCCACGAATTGGTGCTCACTGACATACCTCCCTGTGGACCCACCTGCAAGCTTGCACCCATTTGTACCCTCAGTGCAAATACACAATCGGTTCCTCCCAATGGCTTTGGAAATAATGTTCTCTGATCTGGAAGACCAGCTCCCCAGATGGATAAGGACCTGGGCTCTGGGCCCGACCTACCTGAGTTTAATGCCAGCTCGATTACTTGTTAGTATGTAACCTTGGGCAAAACATGTGGCCTTTCTATGTTTCAGTGTCCTCATCGACAAAGAGGAAATAATAGTGATGATTATCACTCTATTAGGTAGACACTGTTCCATCCATTGGACAGATGGGGAGACTGAGACATAGAGAGGCAAAATGAGGATGAAATAAGATACTCAGTTACAAAATAAATACCATCACTGAGGTGTTTGCTGAGCCCGGAAATCAAAACTGAGAGGATGCAGGAGGAAGAAGAGCCTGGAGTGAAAAATCTCAAAATATAGACATGGGCTGAACTGAAAATTTTTGCCCCAATCTCTGTAGGATGGAAAGTAAATGCTCTAGGACGAAATGAAGCGAGAGCCAGTGCCAGCTGTGTGAACTAAAAATAACCCTGAAATGTCAGTGCAGAAAGGCTCTTAGAGATAATCAACCCACGTTCCCACTTTCCAAATGAGAAAGTGGGCTTCCGAGAGGAAAAGTCCTTTGCCGGCGCCCACATTGCAGATAAAAGTGCGAGATCTAGGATGTGAACCAGCTCGATCTGACACCAAGGCCCTTGTTTTAGTCGTGACCTGATTTCTTTTTGATTCATTCAGCAGGCGGACAGTTCTTACCCAACTCCTGAGTCAGCCAGGTTCCCAGGGTGCAGTGGACCCTGGGGAGGAGCTCTCTGGTAGCCCTGAAAGTCCACGATCTTGGGTCTGTGCTGAAGTAGATCCTGGGTGCACTCATGGGGCCAGGAGAAGGGGTTGCTGGGGTACAATGTCTCAGCACAGTCTGGTCGTCATTAGTTATTGGGGTATGCGACTGGCATCTAGTGAGGCCAGGGATGTTGCTAAAACACCCTACAATGCCCTGGACAGCCCTCCAATAAATAATTATCCAACCCAAAAGGTTGATTGTACTGAGGTTGAAAGACTCTGCTCTAAACAACGTTTTTTTAAATCAGGGTTCAAGGACTCTTAAAAAGCCCCTGGATTTCTATTCAGAAATTCAGGCAACTCCCTGAAATTGAGAACAAAATTTGGGGTCTATATGTCTCTGTGAATTTTTCCAGCATGATAATCATTTTAAGTCTCAGTCCAGCTTTGAGGCCAGATACGATGGACTGTTGAGCTGTTTTATCTTCAGACCCAGCATGGGGCATGGCACACATTAATGCTTGGTACACACTGTTTGGATGAATGGCAGGGGGCCCTTAAGGAGACCCAAAATACTTCTCTTCTCCACCTAGCTTCTGAACACATTGGGAAATAAGACAAAGGAGTAGCAGATGGAGGCCAACATGTCACCTTTGGTTTCGGATAAAGGCTAATTTGGAGAACAGAACATAGCTCTCTGTGAAAGCCACATGGGCCTGCTCAATGAACCCCAGAATTAAGCAGACCAGCCCACCTTGTCACAGACAACTCTGGGTGAGGGCAGGCCACCAACTCCCAGCCCCCACCACAGGCACAAAGCGCATGTTTAGCATAGCACTGTCCAATAAAAATACAATGCAAACCACAAATGTAGCTTAGAATTTTTAGGAGTCACATTAAAAAATAAAAAGAAACAAGTGAAATTGATTTTAATAGTATATTTTATTCAATGAAATAGCTCCAAAATATGATCGTTTTAACATGTAATCGATGTAGAATGATTTGAGATATTTTATATTCTTTTTTTCATACTGACTTCAAATTCCAGAATGCATTTTACACTAAAAGCACATCTCAGTTCAGACTAGCCACATTTCAAAGGCTAATTGCCACATGCGGTGCGTGGCTGCCATATTGGATAGTGAAGGTCTCAGAGCATATGAGAATTATTCTGCTCCACAGGGAAAAGAAAGGAAGGATTAGGCTACATGAGCCGAATTCACCAGTCAGATAAATCACTCTCCTTCCTCTGGAACAGAATGGAGAGAGGACAAGAGTTACACTAATTGAGCTGCCTTCACATGGAAGGAAATATTGGAATTGGATAGAGATGCATTCCTCTTGGGTGGGTGGGTGGGTGGATGGATGGATGGATGGATGGATGGATGGAGGGATGATTAACCAATAGATGATGTGAGATCCAGGTAAGGCATATCACACCACAGCAGGGAATCAACTTCTATTTTAAAAAGCTACAAATGTCAAGCTCCTATGAAAGAAAATCCTGTACTTTGGTAGCAATAAGTCCTTGTCTTGAAAAAGACCAGAATCTCATTCACCATCACCCCATCCAAACTTTGTGGGTGGAGAAAACAATAATATTTAAATATTAAATATAAATAATTTAGATAATAAATAGCAAATAAAGTCAACATACCTACTCTATGACAGACAATTAGATATTTTGTTCAGTAATAATGTAAATTTTAGGAACAGAAGGCTTTTTTGGTCTGATTGTTTACTGCTCTATTTCTAGTATCTGGCATTATGTTAGGTGCTCGATAAGTATTCGCTGAGTTAGTAAATAATTTAATCTACTCAAGAGGCTCAGAGAGGTTGAGCAGTTTGCTCTAAGTCACACTGGTAGTAAATAGTAAAACTTGAATTTGAATCCAGGTCTAGTGGAAGCCAAAGCCAGTCCTAGCACCTGCCTCTAAAGTGCATAACTCAGAAAAGCACATTTTTCCATCTGCCCTTCATGAACATGGCATTACAGATTACTTACCCTGGAGAGCACCCCAGCAGAAGTTCAAAGCCAAGATGATATTCTCCACTTCTCCAGCTCACACTTTTGCATGGTGCTCTCCCCATCTCCTTGAAGTTGAGAGTGCTGGGGAAAAATAAATTCATCTGAACTAAAATAAGTGGAGCCAGCTCACAATGGCTTGTGAGAGCTATTGTTAAATTTTCAGGAATCTTATGAGCCAGTTGTTTACACAGCCATTATTTTAAAAATTAAAGTATGTAAACTTACCATTAAATAAAAACAAAAATAGTAAATACTCAAAATTCATCATTTCATAATTATTTCATTATCTTGCACTATTATCCATACTCTTAAGGTTATTTATGTCTGTTATGTCTCTATGATGAGAATACTCTATGATGATGTCCTACGGTGCATCTCTGTCCAACTCCACATTCAACGATGTCACATCGGTAGCTTGCAATCAGCCATGGTGGGAGTATTTACACTACAGAAATTGGCAAATGCTAGAACCCAGGTCCTATTTTTATTAATTTCCCAGAGGAATTATTCTACAATGTTTACCAGCATACTACAGCTGGGTTACAGCCTGGGATGGGGTTACAAATCAAAGGGAATGGTTTTATGGTTCCCCACTACACCACTGGATAAGTAAGAGAAAGCCATCTATGCTCAAAAAAAAAAAATCTTGCTTCAAAAAAAAACCCCACAAACACACACACACGCACACACACACACACACACACACACACACACACACACACACACACACACAAACCAGCACCAGCCTTGGATTTTCTGAGCCTCTCTGGGGAAGCGTCCCTGTGGGAGGTGGGACATTCAGTGCACGTCCCCTTCGGGATCCCGCTGCCCTGATCATCTCAGCAGGGCACCTCCATGGCCACCAGGTTTAGTTAAAGGGCTTCCCTGCAGACATCCAGCTCCCTTTGGAAATATCAAACTCAGCCCTCCAGAGTCATTGCTATGCATGTCGAGACCCGTCTCTTGTCTCTAATGAGTAGTTGGCATGATGCCCATGGTTCCATCCCGGGCCCCCTGTGGAGATACAGTTGATTTAACCATATCCTGCTGTCCACACTGCCCACCCTTGGTCTCTGCTTTTAACACCTCCGGTGGGTATATCAATGGTTAGAGTGGAAAGCAGAGAACAAAAGCAGGAGAAGTCAGCCTCAGGAGGCATGTGTGTCCCAGCCAGCCATTTCATTTATATACCTTGAGAGTCTAGGAGGATCATTAATTTCGTTTTGCATTTCCTCTTCAGTGGAGTGGAACATGTGGTGAGTGGCCCTTGGGTGCCACGTATGTTGCTGGACACCTTATAGGTAATCTTATTTAACACTTTCGCTAGTTTACAAAGGAAGTATCATCAGTGCCTTTTACATATGAGGAAATCAAGCTTGAGGTGTTTGAAAACCCTCCCCAAGGTCAAGCTGCCAGTGAATGGCTGAGCCAGAATCACAACACTCCTCTCTCTGGCTACAAATTCACATATTTTTCTACTATGCTACATTTGGCTGAAATAGATACCCTACAATAAGCCTTGAAGACTGGGTATGATTTCAACAGAGTTGAGGAGGCGGACACTGGTGGTATGGTGGAGAGCTCAAACAAACTCTCAAGAGCAGGAAATGATAGGGCTTGTCAGAGAACATTGAACAGGCCAAAGGTTTACACAGGAGAGGAATGAATTAATGTGGACGGAAGGATGTGGGAACAAACGGAAAGGTGGTGAGAAAGGAGGGCGGAAGGGTGGGAGAATGGACGAGTGGGGAGGTGGATACATATAGGCGAACATAAAGTATGAATAGGTGGAGGGATGGAAGGGTGGACACTGAATAGTGGAAGATGGAGGAGTAGAAGGATAATGGGTGGATGAGTAGACAGTGACTTGTGGTGGGTAGATATGAGGAGTGAATGAACAGATAAGTAGAAAGTAAAAGGGAAGGGTAGGGAAAGAGAGAGGAGAGGAGAGGGGAGAGGTGGGGAGAGGAGGAGAGGAGAGGGGAGGAGAGGAGAAGAAATGGGTGAAGAGAGAACTGGTAGGTAGGTAGGTAGGTAGGTAGGTAGGTAGGTAGATGGATAGTAAAGGGTGGGTGTGTGGATGAGTAGAAAAGTAGACAGTAAAAATGTGAACAGGTGGAACTGTCTACAAGGGGTAGTCACGTGGGCATGCAGAAGGGTGATGAGTGGACATGCAGACAGTGGAAGATTGAACCTGTGGGAAGGTGGATGATAGAAAAGTAAATATGGATGAAAAGTGAAAGGGTAAATGGGTGATTGGGTGGGTAGGAGTGGTAAAAAGTGGGACAGTGTTTGGGTGGATAGATGGTAAGGTGAGAAGATGGCTGAGCAGATGTGTGGGCATGTGATAGCATGTGGATAGAAACAATGAGAGAAAGGGATAGAGGAAGAGAAGAAATGAGGGGAAAGGCAAGAGGGAAGGGCTCATCCTAGTCCATGTGCACTACAGAGGCACATCCTATGGTCCATGGGGCAAGAGTCAGCCTCATAAGGTATCTAAGAACCAGCCCAAGCCAGGGCGTCCTGGGTGACAGAAGGATCTGACAGCTAAGTTTTCTGCGGGAGCTCAGTCCTTGGCAGCCCCCTCTGAGCACCTACTCAAGAGCTAGGCTCCGTATCAGTCTTTCTCCACCTCTCTTCCTCCCACTTCCTACCTCTCCGCCTCTCCCTCCACCTCCTTCCGCACATAGCAGCCTTCTCCTGGCAAGAGGCTCGCTGGAGTTGAGCGGTGAGACCAACTGCTTTGACCTTCTCTGTTCTTGGACATAATTACTGTTATCCCAGATAATCGCTTTGAAATAACTCTGCGTCATTATGCACCTTCGTGCTATTTCACCCATTTATCTGTGAGCGGCCCTGTCCTAGGGAGCCTGGATTCGTATGGAGCAGCCTGCTGGGTTGTTTCTCTCTCTCTCTCTCCACCTCCCATGCACCAAGCTTGCCTTAACCCTTCCCATCGCTGTTCTCGTCAACATGGAGTTTAAATTAAGGCATAGTCCCCGCCCCCCACCACCAGGTCAAGGATCGGGCATCTCTGGAGGCATGAGGAGCCAGTGGGCCCAGACATAAACCTTGGTATCACACTGGACAGGATACATGTTCTAAGGGGCCGGCAGTGGGTTGAGGTGGGAGAGGGAATTGATAGCCAAAGATAAAAACTGTGCAGCCAAAGGGAAAAGCCAAGATCTGGTCCAAGGAAGAGAAGCAGGAGACAAGTCCAAGGTGAGGGCCCTTATGAGTTCTGACCCAGAGTGGGCTACACAGTGGGTGAGATTATGACCAAGTGTCCCCAGTTCCCCTTCGTGAGGCCCAGGGCCAAGGCAGGGGGACTTGAATGAACCTGACTAGGAAGCGGCCCTTCCTTGGGGACCAAAGAGCTGCACTTTTAAGCCAGACAAGCCCCATCATAGAGGCATATTTCAGGGTCTGCAGAAGGGAGGCGTGAAGGTGTGGACAAGCCCTGGCCAAGGAGGGAATGGCAGCTTCCTGTGTCTTAGCCCTGAGGCCACACGTCATCCATCTTCCTGGGAATGTTTGGCCCCAGGCTGCCTATGGATTTTTCCTCTAGGACTGGACTGGCCTTCTTGGAATACTCTCTGCCTTCAGAATTTTCCAGGCTTGCATGTGCATCCTGGCTTTGTCGCAGAGTAGCTGTGTCCTCGAGAAAGTGACTTAACCTCTCTGAACCTCAGTTTCCTCACCTATAAAGTAGGGAGAACAATTGCACCCACTCATAGGGTGTTTGGGAGGACTGGATGGGATAATGTTCATAATTAGCACAGCGGCCAAGGCATAGCAATTGTTCAACAAGTAACAATGAAAGGAGCAGTACACTTGATGATCCTCCCAGTTCCTAGACCCAGTCACCATTGACACTTCTCTCCTGCCAACCAGACTTTGGATCTCTCATCGGTTTCCATTCGGGTCTGCCTGTTCCAGTATCGACAATGCCCATCAGCTCCACCTCAGGACCCCAGCCACATGTGGTAGGGCCTTTAGAGTTTAAATAAACCAGAGGAAGCACTGAGTCACTCCACCACACAGTCTAGAGGTCAAGGCCGGAGGAGCCAGCTAAGGGAGGTGAATCAGGCCATGTCCAGCCCTTAAGCCTGAAGACCCATCCACAAAGAGGGAGCTCCCTGGAGCTTGCTTTCCTCCCAGTCGCTGGAGCCTCCTAGCCTCCTTTCCTGCCTTCAGTTCCTGTTTGTTGCCTCTTCACCTGTCCGTGGTGTGTGCTAACACTCCGGCTTCTGCCAGCCTGGACTGACTCCGGTTTGTCCATGTTGAACGTTGCCACAGCAGGTGAACAGCAGTGACAGACGTGGCGATTACGAGGAGTGCTCATGACTGGGGAGCACAGGGGGCGCTCAAACTGGATGGCTTTTCCACTATAAGCTGGACCCTCCAGCAGATGTCTTCTCTCTGCTTTAATCATCTTCATTACACCTTTCTGTTATAGCCTTTAAACACACCCTCCTGCTTTCGACGTGTCATCACTCCGGTGCTTCTTGGCTCAGCTGCCAGGAGAGGTGCAAAGAAAGGCAGTGAGGCTGGCAACCTCTGAGAATAGTCCAGAAGCTAAGATCCTCCAGAGGAACTTAGAAAAGAAGCCAAGACCTCAAAGTCCAGCCTCATGGCTCTCCTCCTACAGGAAGCCCTCCACGATTTAAACCTGATTTAAGCCCAAATAAGATTAATTGGAGTAGCTATCACGATTTGGGTGTTTATAACCAAGCACTGTGCTTAGGGCTACATAAGTATTAACTCACTTAAATAATATCCCTGTATTTAGAAAGAAAATAGGCTCAGAGAGGTAAAGTAAGATACTCAAAGTCTCACAGCTTGTTGATGGTTGGGAAAGGATTTCAACCAAACCCACATGACTCCAAAGCCCTGCTCTTCCCACAGAGCCACATGGCCTGCCATGTCACTCCTCAATGCAGGTGCCACTTTCAGTGTTTTTAAGCGGGGTTCTCTGTGATTGAAAACTACATCGAGACTTTCTAATATTTTTCTATCACCTTCTTTATAACACCGGGAGGTCCTCAAGGGCCAGGACTATTACTTGCTGCACTAGGCTGGGGGCTCCTTGAGGACAGAAGCAGTGCCTCTCCTGTCAGACTAGTAGTTCCTTGGGGACAGAAACTGTGCCTCCTCCACCGGACCAGGGGGTCCAGTCCTCCTCTTCCACCCAGCCCCTGCTCTGCTCTGCCTTCCTCTGCCCTCCATCTGCCAGTTACGTCCCCTCCCAGCATGTGGCCCTGATGCTGTCCCTTCCTTGGGTCCTCCTCCTGTGACTCCTTCTCTTTGAAGCTAAGAGTACATCCGTCATCTCACTAACAGGCGCTGTGCATGGCCAGCCCCAGCCTCTCCGACAGCTGGAGCAAAAGGGAATCTGCACGCTGGAGGGCTGGGCGGCGGGGCAGAGGGCCAGCACAGCCCCATCCTTCCCCTGTGGCTGCACAGAGCCCACACCTAGGCCAGGCCGTGGGCAGAGGGTAGAAGGATTGGTCCATCACCCCAAGGAGAGCACAGAGTGCTCCCCACCTGCAAATACTGCTTCAAAAGCCCTGCTTCAGAGTCTCCTCGTGCATCTAACTCACCAGCTGCATGGCCTCTGTAAGTCTCCTCTCTGCTCTCAGCCCGACGATCTCTGTTCTAGCCTTGGCCCTCCCTGCCCCACTGCTCTGTGAGTCTCCCTACCTGTGAAGTGGGGATGACCGCTCTCCTCACCCTGTCCCCCACAGGCTGCTCCCAAGGGTGGATCAGGCCCCACGTCCACAACAATGTTGGTTGTGGCTGTGGTCCATGACCAGGCACTCCTGCCAGGCTGGGATGTCAGCATCCCAGGCAGGATGCTCCAGGCCAGCTAGGGCAGGAGCCTGAGAGGCCAGGACGGTATCCAGGGGTTTTACTGCCATCTTTCATCTTGGATCTTTCTTGTGCTTTGGAGGCAGACATATTTAGATTCAAATCCTGCCTCTGGTATCTAGGAAAACATAAAATGCTTAAAATCCTTGATCTACAGTTCCATTTCCAGAATCGATCCTCACCTATTAAAGCACCATTACTGACGAACGTCCACTCCAGGGTGACTCGTGTCGTATTGTAACAGCAGAACTTTGGAACAGCTGGGATGTGCATCAGAAGGGGTCGGACCACGTGAAGAAGCGATGGCGGTCCATATCATTGGCCACTAGAAAACCATAAAACAGCTTACATCTGTCGCATTGACCTGAGATGTATGGCATATACTGTCATGCAAAATATATATTGTTGAGGACAAAATAAATTAAGCAAAAATGAAGTTAGAGAGTCACATGTCTAGCATTACCCTGCATGTCCCCTGGTGCCTCTGTACATGTGTACACACATTTGTATATATTTATAGGTAAGGGAGGATATTGATTACTTCCGGTATGAGCCAATGAGGGGCACAGGAAATAAAAGAAGGGTGAGAAAGTCTAATTATACTTTAGACGCTTTAGTATTGTTTAAGTTGTTTGAATGAGCATCTATTTCAAAAATTAAGCAATACCAGTATTTTAAAACTCCCCTTTCTGGGCATATCACGTGGATGGACCTCAGTTTCTTTATCTGTCAAATGGCAATAACAGAGTCTGTCCGTAGAGTCACTGTGTGAACAGAGTGAGTTTCCTTCCCTTAAGGGAAAGGGGGTGGGGAGAAGAGAAGGCCATGACCCTGAAGCCAGTGGCCCGGCTCCCATGGGTCAATCATTTTGATTGATGTGGGGATAGTTCTGCCTTCATCCCTCTCCACAAATGCCACCCACCCTCCCCGCTGTCGTCCAGCTATTGGAAATGCTAAGCCTGCCTCCATCATTTTGCTGCTGAATGATGGAGACAAATGCCCATCCCGCTCTGAGCCCCAGTGGCCCCACTTGGGAAAAGGCAGATGTCTCCCGCTGGCTTCCTCTGTGTGACTGGTGTGCCCGGCTTCCCCGTGAGGCCGGCGTGACTCAGGTGTGAGCAGGCTCTGCACAGAGCCTCTGGATGGTGAATGAGGGAGGAGGAGGGTAGAACCACTGGGTAAACATGGCTTGTTATGCAAAAAGCTCAGAGCTCTGCCCCTCAAAGCTCACCTGCGATGTCTGAAACCTGCAGAAGAATCCGGAAGCTCTTCGCAAACATAGCCCGAGCAGGCTGCTGCCCCTGCGGAATTGGGGTTAAACTCTGGGCTTCTGCACGGAAGAGCATGGAGATTTGCTAGATTCCACCAGGGAGGGGGAGGTGGAGAAGGAAGGGGAGCAAGAAGAGGAGAAAGAGGAAAGTGGGGAGAGGCAGAAGAGAGGAGAGAGGAGAAGGAGAGGTGGGGCGGGGAGAGGAGGGAGGAAGAAGAGAGAGAAAGACCCCTCGTCCATGTCCTCTCCCTGGGGAGCCAGAGATGAGGCACGAACCCAACTCCTGGGGATCAGATGGGAATGTGGACACCCAGGGGAGGCTTTCCTGGAGGAGTGACCCTGCCGAGCACCAGGCTGGGCGCTGTCCTCTGACAGATGCTGATGACAAGGCACTGAACTGGGCCTGATGATTCTACAATGACTCAGGATCGTAGACGGCGCTCTGAGGCTCAGGAAGAGAGAGCAGTCCTGAATCGACTGAGCTTAAACCCTAAATGACGACGTTTACCTGGAATTATCTGAGATTACATCCTCTGCCCTCCTGCAGAAAAAGAGCTGGGGACAGAAATTCAGTTCAGTGAGAGAAAATTTAAAGTTGCAATTTCTGACACATCAGCATACACACATGGCTTGAAAATCCATACTCATTGTATATACAGCCCCCAGATTTGAAAATAATAAAAAATTGCTGAATAAGGGGTGGCTTCAGACCCCCACCCACTCAGCTTCCCTCTTGCCCTGCACAGAAGCTCTGGAAACCCCAGACGGAAGAGGGATAGATAGGGTGGGAGAGCGGGAGAGCTGTGGGCCACCCATCCCTGCTCCTGGCTGTTCTCCCAAGTTTGAGTTGTCACCACAGATCAGAGCAGATCGAGTCCCCAGGGCCTGTCCCAGGAGCAGGATTTGGCATGCTCACATCCATTCAGCACCTCCCATTGTCTCTAGGACGTACAGAGCAGCACTGCCCACGCCGGAGGCTGCGGGCTGGCCTGCACACTGGGGTCCCTCAGCTTCAGCACTATGAAACCCTGGGATGGGTCATCGCCTGGGGTGGGGGCTGCGCTGTGCATCGTAGGATGTTCAGCATCGTCTCCGACCTTCACTCACCAGGGCCAGTGGCTACTGTCCATATGCCCCAGCTCCTCACCACACAGGCTTCTCCATGAGGCTACAGGACCTGACAGCTGGCTTTCCCCAAAGCAACTGACCCAAGAGCAAGGAAGAAGCCCGAGTGCCTGTTAGGACCTAGCCTCAGAAGCAGCATACCATCACTTATGCCTTTTTCCATTGGTTATACCTATCAACCCTGATAAAAGTGTTATCCATTTTGGAGGCTGGCCCCCACACCCTTCCAAGCTGCATCTTTCCCCACTCCACACTTTCAGGCAAACTCCCGGAACACAGAACAACTACAGTGTCTGGCAATGCTCGTGCAGTGCCTCTGTGCCTTTGCACATGCTGTTCCCTCTGCCTGAAATGCTCTTCCCTCCCCCCTCGACCTAGCCAAGCTCTACTCATGCCTAAAGACTCAGATAATGATTTTATTTCCACGAAAGCTTCTCTGACTTTAACAGTCCAGGTAAGATATCTTTCCTTTGCTTACCACTGTGTTGGCAATTAAATGGCCAACAGCAATAATGATATTAACTAACATTTATTGAGCACTTACTATGGCTAGGCACTGTACTACAGGCCTTACGTATAATAACTCATTCGGTCCTTCAACTGCTCCTTGAGGTGGGTCCTGTTTTACAGATTAGGGAACCGAGGCTCAGAGAAAGTAAGAAATTTGCCCAAGGTCACAGCTTATAAGCAGTAAAGTCCAAAGTTGAACCCAGCCTTTTCACTCATCCTTTACTAATATAATGCTAGGTCTCTCACCTTGACCATGAACTCCAGATGGAGTGGAATTTTGACAGATTTATCCCTGTGCATGCATTCAGTGCTGAGGACACGCCTGGCCCACATCGAAGAGAAAAGGAAAAGTTTAAGAAGGAGGGAAGAAGAAAAAAAGGAAAGGAAGGTGGAAGAGAAGAAAGGCCTTGAGCTGAGTCTGATGGGTGAGGATTGAGGCGGGATTCTGAGCAGGCGGTTTGAATCCACCCATGTCAGCTAGTCCCCTGGGAAAACTGTGAGCTTCCCAAGGCCCCAGACCTATTCATTGAGCCCCTCCCCCTGGCTGGAGAGGGAAAAGCACCCCATTCCTGCAGAATTTTGTAGTACCAGTTCTTAATTTTTATGTCTGCTTCGCCACTTGTCCTCGTAAAGGAATAATTTAATTAACTCCAAGAAATGTAATTAATTTTAATTGTTCATGATAATTCATTGTTTAATACTCTGTTAATAACTATTGAAAATCCTAATGCCCAGTTACTGTCCTATAATAGGATAATTAAACACTTGTATGAGAGACACTTCATTTTCAAGTGCTTCCATGTCACTTTGTCTTCGGAGCAAAGGTTCCTCAACCAGCAGTGTGTTCATGGGCAGGCTCTTCATGCTTTAAATTTCTTTGGAGAAGAACGGGATGGCTCAGACACTGGCAAAGGGCTTTACAGTGGGGAGAGAAGACGGGGCACTGCTGCATAAGAGGTGGGCGACATCCCTGGAGAGGTACCCTGTGCCCTCCCCCAAGCCAGGGCAGACCTAACCTGGCCTGGCCACACAGCATCTCTCTGTCCTGAGACAAGCAGGTTAATTAGGCGGTCAGTTAACAAACACATCATTGAGCATTTGCTATGTCTGTTGCCGTGATTCCTGAAGGTGGGGCCACGTTAGTCCTGGAGACAGACAACATAATGATGACCCTGGTAGAGCTTAAACTCTAGAAGGGGGAGTTAGACAAAGAACGATGGATCATGACTGGCTGGATGGATGGGCAGGCAAATGAATGGACAGACTGATAACAGATGGACAAACAAACTAAGTAAATTTAAAAAGTATCAGTGTTCTTAAGAAAATAAAACAATATATGGTAAGCAAGACTGGTAGGGGTACTGCTTTTTACCTAGACTGATCAGAAACGACTTTATCAAGGTGATGGGGGCAAAGGTAGAAATTTGCCCAGGTAACACGTGACCTGAGATCCATATTATGACAAGGAGTCTGTCTTATGAAGATCTCGGGGTCGGGGCAGCGGGGAGAGTATTCCAGGCAGCAGGAAGAGCAAGTGCCAAGGACCGGAGATGGGTGTAAGCCGGGAGGGAGTATTGGAGACTTAACAGGACGGGGGCACTGGGTTTTATTCCACCTGCAGTGGGCGGCCCTGGAGGGTCTTATGCAGGGGAATGTCCTAATCTATATGTTTATACTGGTTTGTGTTTTTATGTTGTCATTGGCGGCTGGGCGGAGAGAAGACGAGGGCAGCAGGCGGGGGGTGCATTAGGAGAGGCCGCGAAGTTGAGGTGCTGGCGGAGGGTGATGACTGCCACAAGGAAGCTAAGGAGCAGGGGGTCCCGTTAGGAGGCCCCACAGTCTTTCCGGAGACAGGAGATGGGAACTTGGACAAGGAGCAAGCTGGCCAGGAAAGAGGGAAGTCTGAATTGAGAGGTCTTCAGAAGGTGCCCCTGATGGGGCTTTTTGATCGACTGAAATGTCAGGAGTCCAGTCCCCACTCTGAAATTGTCACACGTGTGACTCCCATGTGATGCTTTCCCTCTCTGGGCCTGTCTCTCATCCTGAAAACGAGGAGGTGGGACTGGATAGTACCTGAGGGCCCTTCCTGGGCCTGTCAGTCTACCTGGGATGCTGAGTCTGGAGCTGTCACTCCAACTCTTAATCCAATGGTGTTTCTCATGGCCACTCACCTGCTGCAGGAGCCAGGGGAGGGGGCGTGGGGTGGGGTGGGACTGGCTCAGAGTGGGGGCTTCCTGAGGGCTGGGCAGAGGAGTGGGGAGGGATGCTGGGGAACAGCCAGAAGAGGTGCTGTAGACTCAGGCCAGGGGTTCAGTCCATTTCTTGGAGTAAAGGAAGGAGGAGGCAGCAGAAATCCACCTGGACCTCTCAAAGAAATCCAGGAGCAGTCTAGAAACATTTACTGAGAACCTAATGTGGACATGGCAGTGAGTAAAACAGACAAAAGTGTCCACCCCTGTGGAAAGCTATATGCCACAGAAATCTATCAAGCACGTATCGTGGGCCAGGAGCTGGGTGCTACAGCAGTGAATACTATACAACCCGTCTCATGGAGCTTTCATGCTCATGGGGAAATCATCGCCCTTGATCATAATCACCCGCTTAATGCCTGAGAAGTGAACATGGTGAGTCCACAGAGGCCCATAGCAGCTACTCTCAACCTGGCCCACCTCACCTAGGGACCACCTAGTTAATTTTATGTGTCAATTTGGCCAGACTATGGTATCCCACTGTTCAGTCGGACACAAGTCTAGACGTTGCTATGAAGGTAATTTTTTTAGTTAAGATTAACATTTAAATCTGTATACTCTGTGTAAAGCTGACCACCTGGCCCCAGAATGTGGGTGGGTCTCATCTTATCAGTTGAAGGCCATAATTGCCAAGATGGAGGTATCCCCAAAAAAGGCAATTTTGCCTCAAGAATGTAACATAGAAACCCTACCTGAGTTTCTAACCTACTGGCCTGCTCTGATTCAAGACTGCAATACCAACACTTACCTGAATTTTTGACAAATTCTAGATTTTCCAGCCCCCTTAATCATGAATCAATTCCTCAAATCTCAATCTCTCTCTCTCTCTCTCTCTCTCTCTCTCTCTCTCTCTCTCTCTCTCTCTCTCTCTCTCTCTCTCTCTCTCTCTCGTACAGGAGCAGGGCACACCCAGGCAGAGAAGGACAAAAGTCCTTAGACACCCAGAGAGAGACACAAAGTCAGACACAGCCCTGGAGAAGGACACCATAAGATGGACAGATAGGAGGATGGACAAACAGACACACTTACACACACACACACAGTAACAGTCAGTCAACTAGCCTTCCTGGACTCACCGTCTCCCCTGTCTATCCCATGCTCCGGAAGAGAATGACAGTGGGTTTGCACCCTTGAAAGGGACCAGGGTGGGGAGGTCCCCAAGCAGCTCACCCTATCTCTGCCCTTTTCAAAGCAGGCAGCAGGTATGGGAAAGTGGGACGGGGGCCTCCCAGGTTTCCAAGTAGGCTCTTGCAGGTGGAGTCTGGACCTGGTGTGTGAGTTGGGGGTATAGGGTGCAGGGAAGAGGTTTGGTTCATAAAGAGAGAACTAATGACCCCACTCCATGGTCCCTTAGTTCCAGAATGTGGCCTCCTACTTACCCTGACCAGAGGCCACATGTCAGAAGCAGGACTGAGAGAATCAGGCAGACATAGGATCGACCATCTCCTGGCCCGGCAGTCGACAGGTACCACCTCTAGGAATCTGTTTATAATCCCCCAGGTAAGCGCCATTCCCCATTCCACATTCCACATATAAAGGTGATGGAGCTCTAATTACAGCCTTATTATGCCCCTTCCCCTACTCTATTTGGCCAGCTCATATTTATTGGGCATATTCATTGAGTAGACATCATGAACAAAGCAGGTGGGGCCCTGCCATCGTGGAGTTCCACAAAGGCTTGGCAACCCTGCTGTTCCCTGGGGACACAGGGATAGTGAGGGGAGATGAGGCTGAGGGATGTCAGTCACTACCAACTCAGGAGAGGGCAAGGTGTGGACCCCATCCTGCCTCCAAAGACCATATAGGGGATGCCATCTGCCCTGCCTCCCGTGAGCCTGGGCTGAGTGCCCCTCCTGCCCCCAGCAGGTGCTCCAGATACAAGGGCCCAGCATCTCCCTAATTCCCACATAGAAGCGAGTACCGCGGCTGCATCCCCACCCTAAGCACTTAAATATACAATTTACTTCAAGGAATTATACACTGCTGGCTGTTTTTAAAATAGAGAAAAGACCCCCCACAGAACTGTTTCCTTTCCTCAAGTAGCATCATTTTCTGCAAAGACTCTGTCCAATCCTCTAATTGCACCATCTGTGCTGGGAGGGCTGGGCCAGGCTCGTGGTCTCTTCCGTGCCAGTTGGGGTTTTAATTCCACATCCCCACCCGCAGGGCTCTTGCTGGGCGCCCCTCCCCAATCCACTCCCACCCCCCCACACACACTCTGAACCCTCAGCTGCTAGGCCCACTGGCAGATACCTCATTTTTTACTCTCTTCGCTTTAATATGCATAATGTTAACTCCTTAGCCTCTGCCCTGCAGGGTCCCCAACCCCAGATTTGGGGTCAGTGGAGGTCTTCTAAATTTTGCCTCTTGTGGAATCTTCTGGAAGCCAAGCCCAGGGATCTTTTGCTGCCCTATCAGCAAAACCGCGGTAAAGCTTCAAGTCCAAAGCCCCGGCTCCTCTTTCCTCCGCCCACGTTACAGGTTCTGAGCCAGGCTCTCCACTTCCTGTCTGGGTGACATGCAGAAGCTGATTAACCTCTCTGAACTTGGGTTTCTCCATGAGAAAAGCAACACATCCCATCTTCTATTCTCCTGACCACCTTTCCTAATTTGGGGGTCCTCCTTGAACCAAGGAAGGATTTGGGTGATCCCAGGATGCCACAGGCACAGCCAGGGAGTGGGGAAGTGAAGGAAGGAGGGAAGGAAGGCCACGAGGGTGAGCAATGAGTAATTAGCACTATGGTAACCGGGGCCCAAAACCACCAGGACCCTCCACGAGTCTTTGGAGCATGACTCAGTACCATTGCCTGAGGGCTGGGTGAGGATGCTGGGCTGGTCCACCGGCCCCCACTCGTCCTGGCTGAGTCACTCCTGGACCACTTCCTCCCCAGGCACGATGACCCGGCCACAGGCAGGGCTGCAGGGATCCCAGGGAGTGTCTACAGGCACCTACACCCTCTACTTAAAGCCCTGCCTCGTCCACTCCTACCCTTTCTCCCAGGCTGGGACCAACAGCGCCTCCTCCAGGAAGCCTTCCTGGGCCTTCCTCTGCTCTTCCACAGAGCACCCGGCTTCCCTAGCATCGCAATCAGTGTCCTGGATGACTTTCTCTATTAGACTGCGAAATTCTAGAGCTGAGGCTGCCTATGCTGTGACCCTCTGCGTTCTAAGGGTCTGACAGCAGGCTTGAGCCTTGGGTAAATGAAAGAAAGAAAGATCGGGAGGCCTGGAACCTTCCTCCCCAAATTCATGCACATGGGAGCTGAGCATGGTGAACTGTCACAGCCAACGGGGACTTTGGAGACCACCTGCTCCTACCCCGCCCTTCACACCTGGGGAAGCCGAGACCTGGAAACGGGAAGTTGCTGGCCAAGGTCACAGGGCTCTGGCATCCCCAGCTGGTCCCAGAACCCCCGTCTTCCAGCCCAGTGCTCCGTGCATGGTGCTGTGGTCTCACCAACCCCCTCTCCATCCCCTTGACAAGTAGAGTTTAATTATTTACGACGGCGCTTTATAGCCGCGGGTGAACCCACCGGAACATATTTTGTAAAAGTAATGAAGGCTCAGTAATGCGAGACCTCGCTGGAGCTCTCGTCACTAAATCTTGGCCCAGGAGTCGGCCAGACTGTGGAGGCATTTTCTCTCCTACTCTCTTTCGGAGAATTACAGAGTTTGCACATTAGGGGTGGTTGTGGGACAGGACTACCCAAGACATTTTTTTTTCTCATCTGAGGGCAAAGAATTGGGCGTCATGGAACCAGAGTCTGAATCTCCCAGTGCAGGTCAGAAAGGTGTGACAGCTCTGGGCCCCCCACAGGCACCTCCCTCAGAAGTGTCATACTTGGGGCAGGAGGATGCTGTTCCAGAGTCTCCACTATGCGTCCCACACTGGGAAGGCAGAGAGACACAGGATAGTGGAACTGAAAAGAGAGTCAGCAACACACGTCTCTACTCTGCCTCTCGAGGCCTCAGTAAACTTAGGAAGCTCAAAGAGACTTTGCCTCTCCCATTTCCTTTACAGCACTCCAAACTTTTCTCTAGCAATAACAAGAGTGAGACAACAGGCTTATTCCAAGAAGTCACCAGTGCACAGGCTTCCCGTAGGTTCCCACTGAATGCTTCCCACAGCTCCATTAGGCAGACTTAACCCCAGCTTGCAGATGGGGCCGAGAAAGGTCAAGTGACTTATCCAAGGTCACAGTGCTGGAGACTGGCAGTCAGGATTTGAACCTGGCCTTCAGACTTCAGAGAGCATTCCCTTAACTTCTGCTTTTGGCCTTTGCACTGACCATTTGCAACAGGTCCAGCACTGTGATGGGCACTGCCCTGTTTTGGCTCTTTATATCTTCCCAAGAATGGTGAGATAAGTCTTCTCATCCTCACTGATAAATGAGAACACTGGAGCTCACAGTTAACCCACATTTGGGACCTGGGTCTCCCACCTACCAACACAGCCTCAGGTCTCTCCCCTCAGCTTTCCTATGGCCCCAGGACTCTGAGATAAGTTCCCTGGACTTGAGTAACCACAGTCAAGTTAAGAGATATAAATTTCAGCCTCCCCAAAATATCTAGGAAATAAAGATGATGCCCCTAGCTCATTGCATGCAAGGACCAGGGGCACAGATTGAGCTGGGCAGGTGATGGCATTTTGAGCCAGACTGAAGAGGAAGAAAGAGAGATGGACCAGCAGAGGGCATGGAGGTAGTAAGGTGGATAGAGGCTGTGGAGGCTTTTAGATGGAGGCTATATCTGGAACATTGCAGCATTTGAGAGGAAGGATGACAGCTTTAAATGATGGGATTTGAGATGGGAAGCCCAGGTGGTGAGATTGAGGGTCTAGACCATGAGCCCCTCACCGTAAATCTCACAGTAGGTGCTCAATAAATGGAAGTGTGGGTTGTCCAATAAGATGAACTGATTCAGACCTCCTAAGATTGGTAAGTGGACAACCTTGAATGTATTCTGTCACTTCTCTGGGTTTCTTCCTTATCTCTACAATCAGACCCATCTCCCCATGGCAGAAAGTTCTACCAGGCAGCTAGCTACCTAACACATAATCCTGCATGCCAGAGGCTTCCAAACCTCCTAGAAAGTCAGTTCAATAGATGCAGTCACAAGATCACGCCGATATGTAGCTCAATGCCAGAAAATTCTGCAAACAGCTAATCTACATACATCCTGCTGAATATTGAAGCTAAGCTTTTGCTTGGTCCTCAAGAGAGGGAGTCCCTAACCTATGGGCCACAGACTAGTACTGGTCAGTGGCCTGTTAGGAACTGGGCCATCTAGCAGGAGGTGAGAGGTTAGAGAGCAAGCAAAGCTTCATCTGTATTTGCAGCCACTCCCTAGCGCTAGCATCATCGCCTCAGTTCCACCTCAGAGCATCAGGCATTAGATTCTCATAGGAGCACTGGTCCCTGGTCCCAAAAATATTGGGGACTGCTGCTCAAGAGAGAGGGAACTGCTAGCTGCATATTCTCTGTGTAAATTCCAGGCCTACTTTCAGGAAAGAAAGATTCAATCATTCATCCAGTCAACAAACATTTATTGAGCAGGTACTATGTGCTGACACTGTTCTAGGCACTAGAGACATGATGGTGAACAAAACGCAAAGTCCTGCCTTCATGGAGCTTACATTCCAGTGGAGAGACAAACTTATATTTTACAAAATAAAGCGGGGAGAAAAAAAGAGGGATTTGGGGAGGCTCTTAGTTTTTAATATGGGGTGTGGAGGGTCAAAGAAGTCCTTTCTAGTCAGGTGTTATTTGAGCAGAGTCAAAGACACAAGAGAGTAAGCCAGCGGATGTCTGGGGAAGGTGCTCCAGGCAGAGGGAACAGCAAGGGCAAAGGCCTGGGTGTGAGCATACCTGGCAAGATGGAGGACCACTGGGGACACCCGTGGGGCAGGAGGGCAGTGAAAGAGAAAGAGGGGGAGATGTCAGAGTGTAGCAGGAGCACCAAGCAGGGCCTTATAGGACACAGTAGGAACGTGGCTTTTACTGAGTGAGACAGGAACCAAGGAGGGCTTCTAAGCAGAGGGGCCCTTTTAAGCAGAATACAGTGTGACATCACTTTTAATGGGTTCACCTTGGCCAGCATGTGCATTGAGAATAAACTACAAGCACATGGGCAGATGAGAGATGATGGCCTGCAGTGGTAGCTGTTGTGGGTGAGAAGGGCCTGTTGCTGGATATATTTTGAAGTCAGAGACAATAGGAAGATTATTTATTGCTACTCTGGCCTATCCAAGGTGAGTCTGAGTTTCAAGGTCTTGGCCACCAGGTCAACAGTTTTGTTTACAGAGGCATCCTTGGCTGACAATGACATTCTCTCTTTTGGCTCTAATATGCCAGAAGCTACAAGGGGAGGCTTTCTGTGTTAAAACTTTTAAGAACCCCCAGGGCAGGTAGGAGCCAGAGAGGAGGCAGCTTGAAGGAGGGGCCAGCTCTGCTGAGCCTGGTCTAAGATGTGCTGTGGCATTCTTGGGGGAGTCAGGCCTTCCTGAGGGGTATGTCTACATCTGGCCAGATGCTGCTCGACTGCAGCAAACTCACAACCTCCGGCGTGGCCAGTAACCCCAGAACAGCTGTGGCTGTTAATGCCAACGATCCCCCATCAGACTGGGAAAAAGGAAATGGATAATTGTCACAATCACAATAACAGCAATATTAATAGCAGCCAATATTCACTGCACATATACTAAGTGCCAGGCATTGTGCTAAGTGCTCTGTGCACAGTAGCTCGCGTAATCTTGTATATACCACAAGAGAGGTACTATTATTATTTCAATTTTACAGATGAGGAGTTTGGAGCTCAGAGATACTAAATAATAAGACTAAGGTCACACAGCTAAAGAGGGACAGAAACTCAGGTCTCTATAACTATCCTTCAGCTCTTTACAATTCCTTGCTGAGCAGCTTTAATTCACTAGGTGGCCCCTCCCAGGGCTCACCACTGAGACTCACCTTGTGTCATCACGTTGGCCTCTGACCCCACTGCCCCATTCTTCCCTTCTGAAGCAGGGCTAGCCTTCCACACCCACCCACTCCATCCACCGCCCTGCTCAGACTCCCAGCGGCAAAGGCACCCATGGTCCACCATTTCTTACCTGGAGTGAGACCACCTTAACTCCAGGGAGAGGGCGAGGAGGTTGGAAGCAGGCACTATTTTTAGAAAGATGAAAGCCAAGTTGATGGCTTATTGCAAAAACAATAAACTAACACCGCAGCGAGACCCTTGGGGGCCATTTTTAATGAACATGTAATAACTAAGATGTTAGATAAAATGATGAGACCAGAGAGACCAAATTTGAGTGGCCTTGTTCTGATGGGCCAAGCACTTTGCTAAGTGCTCACTCTCATAAAATCCTATGGTACAGACTGGCTGGTGACTTCTCAGTACCACTTTGCAGATGAGAAAACTGAGGCTCAGAAAGGCTGAGTAACTTGCCTAGGGTTACACAGCTAGTGGGGTAAAGCAGCGATTCACATGTCGGTCCATCACCTGCACAGACCACTCTCCCAACGACTATTAAACTGGCCGGGTGAGGGAATGTGTCCTGAATCATGTTCCATTCAGCAGGTTAAACAGCACACCTGCAATTCTGCTCTATTTACTTTCAACGAACCCATTCTTTTCTTTATAAATCACACAGCATCCTGCCCTTGTCAGCATCATCAAAGGTCCAATTAACCTTGAATACCGTGGCCCCGTCTCTGCAAATCTCCCCCAAACCCACAGCTTTTCAGGCTGAGAATATTACAAAAACCAGTATAAAACCAGCCCAGCGAGTAAGGATTTATTCTACAGCAACCCTGTGGGGGCGGGGGGGTGGGCGGAGGGAAAACCCACAGGCCTAAGAAAACCACCCACAGCAGCTAAATTTCAACTGCCAAACCTTTATTAGTGATGATAAAAGGCAGTGAAAACGTGCAGGGCTTTTTACTCCCAGGTGGAGGCTACAGTTCCAGGAATTAGTCATGTTTTGACTGGTAGAGTTATAGAATTTATAATAGAGGCCCTGGAGAAATTAAACACGGCTTATGGCCAGCCCCTCCCCCATCTGAATGTCTCCAGTGAGAACAGTGCACCAGGCTTCACGGAACCCTCCAGGAGTTTGGCTGGCTGGCCCAGAGAGACAAAGAAAGATAGTGACCCCCATATGCAGGGCTGCAGAGGAAATGGCTCTGGCCAGCTTTCCACCTCCCTGGGGTCATTGTCTACCCCTCACTGAATCTGGGCAGTAGAAATCAGGTCTGACTTTTGTGCCCCAGAGCAGCACCAAGCCTCTAGTGGGATTTGATAATGCTCTTGTAATGAATCTGGGTCTTCACCCCACCAGCATCAGCCTTCCTGGGTTCAGCGTCAGCCTCTCCCTAGAATGTCAGGGAACGTGGCCTGAATTTGGGCAGGTCTAGTGAACTGTCTTAATTAAAGAAGAGTCAGACCCACCTCTCACATTCTGATTTTAAGGCCTCTTTAAATCATCAAAGATCCCTAGGAGTGGCTGTATATCAAGATCCTAAGACCTTAGTGGAAAAGTTTGTCAAAAGAACAGGATAAAAAGGAAGCTTTGCAAGCAGCATGCCTGAGCTTTGAGGCTGTGCTTTGTGAGTCTATATGTGGTTGATTGCCCCTAGAGTCTTTAATGCTGGCTTTTTGTTGCAGTAGAGTATCTCAGGTAGAAAATTAACCCTTATTGAGCACCTACTATATGCCAGGCACTGCACTAAGCATCTTTATAAACATTCTTCACCTTAACAGATCCTGGAAAAGGGCTCAGCACAAGGTAGGTGTTTAATATAACTCACGGAATGGATTAATGACTTTAAGCTCCATTTCAGCCCTAGAAGGCAGGTACTGTTATCATCTCTCTGCAGATGAGTCAAAAACCAGCATGCAGGTGGGAAACAGAGATTCAAGCTTGGGTGTCTCATTCTGGCACCAGAGGTCTTTCCTGTCAGCCATGGTTCCTCCTTTCTCAGCAGGGATTGGCTTCTTGGAACATGTGATCATGAATGAAGTGAGAAGACTGGGAGCTGTCCAGGATTTGCAGTGCTGAAAGAAAGAGCACAGGAAGCCAAGCACGGACTCCCAGCTGGGCAGGGCACAGTGTCCTCACTACGAAGTCATTTCACTTTCTTTCCTTGGTGGCCACTGTCCCCAAGTCCTGCACCCATGCCATCATCCAGACTGACGTGCTCCAGTCATCTGCCAGATGATAGGAAGGAAGATCTGTCTGTCCCTCGAACCCACCACAACTCCAAGCATCGCCAATACCAAACACTCAGCGTAAGGCATCAGAAGGCAGCAAGGCTCCAGACAATGCAGCACATTTAGCCTAGAGTCTCACGGAATGAGTGTTTTCATGATTTATGATATCTCTCTGGTCTGGTCCTTCTCTGGGCCGTTCTCCAAGCTTTCCCCAGAGCTCCAATTCTTCAAGCCATGTTGTGACACTCCTTGTGATTCTGACAGGCCTCCCCATCACCCTCAGGATGAAGTCTTCATTCCTTGGTGTGATATTCAGTGTCCTTTCAAACACATTCATCTGTCCCCATTCCCTATTGTCCCCACTCTCCAGCCATTCTAAATATCCTACCTATTTAACCCCTCATATCATGCTGTCAAAGGCAGTTATGGGACTGGTGGCAGGGACAAGCATTTCAAACAAAAGGAACAGTATGTGCTAAGTCCTGGTCCTCTGGCAAGAGCCATCTCAGACATCACTTCCTGCAGAAAACTCAGGCTGACTGCTTCTCCCTGTAGCCAGTCACTCTCCCTTCCTGTAATAGCTCTGTGTACAAAATGTGATTCTGTTCCATCGCTCAGACAAGGAAAAAAATTACCCTGTAATGCTTCCCCCTAGGAAGCAAGCTAACACTTCATGATGTTTTATTCATGTTGTATCACTAGTGCCTACCTGCATGTGAGCAAGTAAAAATAAACAAAAGAGCCAAGCTTTTGCCTAACAACTTGGTCCACAGAGGCTGGTGTGTACAGAAATAATAATAGCTAACTCTTAAGTGTCTGCCACTTGTTAAGTGTTTTACATATATTAGCTCATCAAAGCCATATGGTAATCATCAAAACCACCCTGAGGTAGGCATCTTACTACACCCATTTTACAGATGGGAAAACTATGGACAGGAGGTTAAATAACTTCCCCAGAGGCAACAACACAGCAAAGATGTTTATACAAACAGTACTGGCTTCAATCTGAGCCCTTGTTCAAGCTTCCATATGCCTCTCTAAAGAAAGGAGACGAGAGGTGGGAGAGGCAATGAAATTCTTCTTTAAAGCCAGAAGGCTCTGACTTTGTTCTCTGCATCAGCAGAACCTAAAGCTTCCACCAGGGAAAGTTATCTCAGGGAACTTGGGCATCCAACCTCTACCCAAACCCCAAAACAAGGGTGACAAGCCCTAGCCTCGGAAACAGAAACTGGCAGGACTATACTCTCACAGCTGGGTATGAACCGCCTAAGGGCCCTTCCCTTTGTCCCCTCTGCCAACTCCACCCAGCCCTCCCTCCCCAGCTGCCAAGACCCTGCCTCCCACTCAGCTGCACCTGGCTATCCCCTGGCAGGCAGCCCCAGACCCCTCACGGAGGATAAGCTTCCCCGCACTCTGAGCAGCTACCAGGCCATGCCGGAGCCGGCAAGCATCTTCTGGGCACCATTCACCACCCTGCCAGGCCTGGGGTGCCAGCACTTCCGCGTTCGGTTGATGGCCCTGCACAGCCCCATGGAGCTGCTATTTTTAATTTAATTGGAGAGTTGGAGGAGAGAGATGGTACCCAGGGAGGGAGTTTTAAAAGCTTTCAGGGTGGGGAAGAGGGGAGAGAAAGCAAAGCAAAGTTCGTAATTATACACCAGGCAGTCAGATTTGATGCTTGAACAGAAAGGTTAAATGTTATATTTGGAATAAAATGAGAAAAAGAGTTCTGATGACAGTTGCCCAGAGCTAAACAAGGGGGAAAAAAATACCCCTTGCCCAGCTCCCTCTGCCCTCTCATACTCATTTCTGTGTTTCCCCTTTTCTACTGTTTTAAGACTAAGGAGTACACAAATTAACAGGTTTGGAGCACAAAGATTACTGTTCAGCACGTTAACATCTGATCATCACGCAAAAGCAGCTTTTACTCAAGCCTGGAAGAATCACATGTCTTCATTTCTCAGGCCAAGAGATCCAAGAGGGCCCAGAAAGCTGGGAAGGAAGTCTGGCACTGTAGGTAATAACATGAGTTTATGTATAGATGAACAAAATCTAACTGCCTCCTCTTTTAAGGCACAGATGTGGTGGTTCAGTTCACCCAGTGTCCCATTACCTCCTGTTTCTTTTAGCTACCTTTAAGTAATGACGTATAAACAGAAGTCTGCCACATGAAGCTTTCCTGATATAGAGATAGGCTCAGATAGCATATTCCTTTCACCCTTCTTTTTCCTGTAGAAAATGTAGGTGTGATGCCTGGAGCTGCTGCAGCCTTTTTTTGATCATGAGGCAACACCCTATGCATGGAAAGATAGAAAGAGTCCTTGATGATATAGTTATGCCACTGTTCCACTGGACTGCCTATGTGTTACCTGAGACAAATAAATCCCAATATGTTTCAGCCACTTTTAATTTGATTTTCTAGGGACGTTGAGTCCATTCCTCACTTTCACAATCCATTATGAGCATCAGCTCGAGTGTAAACTTGAGCAAGTGCTTAATATCACTAAGCTTCAGTTTTCCTGTTTGTAAATGAAGACAAATATCATTCATGTCATGGTGTGCATGTAAGAGCTAAATGTGACTACTTTCATAACGTCCCACAATGCTTAGCAAATGCATAGCGGCTGCTGTTCTCTCTAATACTCCTAATTAATGGGAGAGATATAATAAATCATAAAATTTAAAGCGACATCTTGTATCTCAATAGCACTTTCTAATTTTCAAAGTGACTTCTCATCCCACATCTTAGCTCACCCACAACCCCAAATCTCTGAGAGAATGAGGTGTTACTCCCTCTTTTACACCTAACAGACTGGGGGAGATGAAGCAGCTTGCCCAACTCAGCTAATGACAGGGCCAGCCTGTACCTCAGGGTGACTCCAACCTCTGCCAGGCAGGTTCTGAGCTGTTCCACTCAAGAGTCATCATTCTAGGCCCCCATTCCTTTTGCTGGTG
This sequence comes from Macroglossus sobrinus, assembly GCA_004027375.1. Classification (NCBI taxonomy): domain Eukaryota; kingdom Metazoa; phylum Chordata; class Mammalia; order Chiroptera; family Pteropodidae; genus Macroglossus; species Macroglossus sobrinus. The sequence continues at coordinate 15,842 of PVKZ01003665.1, read as the reverse complement.
ACCACTGATAGGTCAACGGTGGGGATAAAGTGGCCATGAGAATATGGTTCACATGTCCAAGAGAAGGTGAGCTGGACTCTGGCCTCCAGACTCCTCTTCTTACCCCTGAAACTTCGGGGTTCCTTGGGCCTCAGTCCTCCACTCACCACACTTTTTACCCTAGGCTAGCGCCTAACATTGGAACCAAGAGCCCCTTTTCATTAGCAGTCACACAGCATAGTGGGTGGGGCCCAGACTGGATTTAAATCCCGCTTTTGCCATATACTAGAAAAAATATTTGTTAAAGAAATAGTATGTTATAGCTCCTTTCTCTGTATTAGTCAGAACAAGCCAAACAGCTGGTGTAACAAACAACCCCCAGATCTCAGTGGCTGAACATAGCAGGTTCTTCCTCAAGTCGCAGTGCACTGCAGGTTGCAGAGGGGGCTCTGTCCCATCCATCTGCAGCCCTGCTGTCCCCTCTCTGTTGGGTCCTCTGCATCCTGCAGGCTGATTGGGCTAGTTTAAGGGCCAGGCACATATGAACTGGACAGAATTTATGGATATAATCACGTGCCCCTACCTAATTACCAGGGAGCTGGGAAGTGTAACCTCACTGAGCGCTGAGGAAGGAGGGGACACAGCCCCCGACAGTCCTGGTGGTCTCCATCTCAGACTACCCCACTGTAGGCAGGCCTCCCTCCACCCCCCAGATCCTATGACCTCGTTACACTTGATTCATTTCATTCTTCATCATCTGAAATATATTTACTTATTTACTGCCTATGTCCCCACAGCAGACTATAACTTCCTTGAAACCAGAAACCTCATGCATCTTTTTCACCTCAAAGACCCCAATGCCTAGCACAGTATGTGGCACATAGTAAGTTCTCAACTCCTTATTAAATAAATATTACACTAATAGGACCTCGGACTTGAACAGAATATTGGGACATCTGGGATGAATGGGGAGAATGTGGCAGAGGAAGAATCGGGGACCCCAGACCCGCATCCATTCTGTTCAATGGTAGCCACTGTCTGTACACCCCCAAATTCCTCAACACTCCTCAATAGCTGTCCTTCCCCTCCCCCCATTCTTACAGACTCACACTCCCTGGATTCCCCCAAGGGACCGCCCACTCCACCCCCATCCATCACAGAAGCCAGAACTAGTTCCAAACAAGTGGTTTATTTGCATTTATAAAACAGAACTCTGGCCCTGGGGAAGGGGGAAAGGGAGCCCCAAGCTCACCGGCAGCTATTTCTCCCCGGCCAGAAGATGTGCGGAAGACTAGAAATGTCAGCTCTCCCCAGCCCCACCCTCCCTCTCCCCTACTCAAAAATACTCTCTTACCCCAATTAAAACCTATTCAACCAAATGACTGGACAACCCAAGGGAGGTCCCAGTGAAAAATAGGTGGCTCTTAGGCACGGGGATGGCAGCTGGCTGCTCCCATCCCAACGACAGGCCACCCACCTGTGGAAAAACTGTGCCTGGAGGGTTTCCAGGGACAACACCCTGTCTCCCTATGGGTCAGATTCCACTCTCGAGAAACAAGATAAAACCCTAGAACCTAAAAACATCCTTCATGAGCTCAGAATTCAAAAGCGAGCTATCCCCACCCCCGCCCAGACCCTATTTGCTGAAATTAATCGACCCATGCCCATCTGATGGGAACCGGGTCCCTTGAGGGAGCCAGCAGGTTACTGCCTCATACCCTCGACATACTCTTCTTTGGTCATCCACTCCGACTTGTAAGTAGACAGGTGAGCTACAACAGACGCTCCCAGCCAGACGCTAAAGTTCCTGCCGGAACCCACCCACACGGTGGCCTTGTTGCAGAACTGATCCGTGGACAGCTCCTTGTACAGACGCTTGGTGAAGCCCGGGTAGAGGGTGTTCCCCCCACAGGCCATCACGTGGGAGACGAGCACGGGGTGTAGGGAGGCTTCGCAGGTCTTGACGGATTCCACGATGGCCTGGGGGATGCTGGGCCCCGGAAGGTCGAACACCTGCGGGCTAAAGAACATCTCGGGGGCCAGCCGCTGCATGGGGGTCAGCTCCACGAGGGTGCCATCCGGGAGCTGATAGGTGTTACTCTCATCCGAGCCGCTGGGCAGGCTCTGACGAAAGTCTAGCGCCTCCCCCAGGTTCTGCGGCACATAGCACTTGCTCATCTGAGTGGTGGCAACCGTTTCCAGCTTAAACAGGTTGTGTCGATTGTCATCATCCTTAAAGAGGCTCTTGAAGAGATAGGTAGAGAGATCCTGACCTGAGAACTCCAGCGTCTTACCACTGGGCCGCAACGGGCGGCCCAGATAGAAAGGCTGGATGCGGGTCAGGCCGTAGCCAGAATCGACCACCACGCCGGTCAGGAGGCCAGAGGCATACAGGGACATCTCCAGCTGGTCGGCCAGGAGTAGGGATGGGACATCCAGTAACTCAAACATAATCTGTAAGAAACAGACACTCGGGGTACTCTCCTAGAACAAAAAGCTCTGATCTATTGTTGTTTGCCCCAAGACCACACTACACTCAGCTGTCAAACCCGAAGTCAGCACAGACTTGGTGTTTTCGAGAGACCAGAGGGATAGATGACCCCAGGACTTTAGGCCCAGGGCCCCTGAAGCTCATCTGGGGGACTAAGGGAGTGTCTCTAAAGGATCAGAAAGAATCAGATTTGCCCTGAGGAGCTTGTTTGATGATGGCTTTTCCGAAGACCTTTCAGGTGGAGGGGAGGGAAGAGCCATCAGGCTGCAAGAAATGGCTCTCAGAGAGAGGCCTGCCTAAGTGAGCCTTGGGGACAGGTTGAAGGCCACAGACAAGGGGGAGAGGTGCAGCCTGAACCATTTCTTTACAAAAAGAAAGATGAAATTAGAAAAGAAACAAGTACAGCATATTCACCATTGCCTCCAAAACACTGAAGGTATAAAAAAAGAAAGAAAATACCCTCACCTCCTGGTAGATGAAGACTCGTTATTTTTTATTTTAACAAAAACTTTTCAAACATCAAGGCAAAACTAGAATCCTGGTATTCAGGGTTTAGCAAAGTCCCCAGGCTGATTTTCTCTCCCTGCCCACCCCTCCCTCGATCTTTCCTGAGCACCTCCATCACCTCCCTGGTTCCTCAGCACCTCCATCACCTCCCTGGTTCCCCAGCTCTGGGTGTGCCCCCAAGTTTCTAACCCTACAGAGGCAGAAAGGCTCCAACAGTCCACCCTCTGCCACATCTGACCACTTACTCACCTCTTCCGGCTGCCACAGGCCCATCTTCTCCCCTCAGTAGGAGGGAGCTCCCTCCATCACCCCACCATCCTCTTTTTCAAATAGAAAATTACATGTGACTCCCCACTTAAAACTCCCCAGGAGCTTTCTATTCATTAAGAGCAGGGCTGGCAAGCACTTTCTGTAAAGGGCTAGATAGCCAGGGTTGCCAGGTGTGACAAATAAAAATATAGGCCACCCCGTTACTAACACTCATTAAAGTATTCATTTTGACACTGAAAAAAAAATATATATATAGGATGCCCAATTAAATTTGAATTTCAGCTAGACAACAAATAATAATGGAGTATAAGTATGTCCTGTTCAATATTTAGGACATATTTACATTAAAACATTATTCATCATTTACCTGCAATTCCGATCGAACTAGGCATCATGTATTTTACCTAGAAAACCTATAACAGTAAATATTTTAGGCTTTGTGGGCTCTACAGTCTCTGGCGCAACTAATCAACTCTGCTGTTGTGTAAAAGCAGCCATAGATGATATGTAAATGAGTGGGCATGGCTGTGTTCCAATAAAACTTTATTTATAAAAACAGATGTTGAGCCAGATTTGACCTACTGGCTGTTGTTTGCCAATCCCTGACTTCAAGTAAAATCTAAGTGCTTCCCACAGTCTGCCAAATCCGCTGGGTCCAGCCCCTGCTGACCCTACTCCTGTCTCTTTCTTGCCTCCCTCCCAGTTAGCTGTGCTCTAGCCTCAGTGGCTGAAATCTCCTCCTCAGAGAAGCCCTCCCTGGTTACCTTCTACAAAGCAGCTCCCCCTATCCTCAGTAGTCAGTTATCACCCCACTTCATTTTGTTTCTTGAATCGATCACTCTCTGGAATTCTTTTTTGTAACTGATTCATGGTCAACTCTTCCTCCAGAAGGGAAGCTCTTCCAGGACCAGAATCTGATCTGTGAACATTTATGGAATCCATGACTGAATGTCAGGTGGGTGTCACCCAGTATGGCCCTTCCCACAGAGCACTTGCCCTGCTGTGTCTCCACAGGCGGGAGGAGCCTCTGTGAGACCCCCTGGCCTGGCACAGTGCCAACGTATGTGAGATACTCAAGAGACATCTGTGAGGCATATGATTAAGAAGACAGATTTCCTGGTGTCTCAGTTGTGTCCAGACAAAGCACTAGCTGGTCCCCTACCCCCTGGCGAAGGCAGCCCTGAAAAGGCCTTACCTCCAGAGTCTTCTTGCGGTCCGCGGGCTCCCTCAGGGGCGACTCTGTGACCAGTACGGGGGAGTTCTCATGTTCCCGTCTACTCTTCTCCAGGACAAAAGACCAGATGTACTCCACGCCCTCCCAGTTGAGGACACGGCCTCGCTGGATGGGGTAGCTAAAGGTGTCAGGATGGAAAACGTCGATGCCGAGACTCAGGCGCCGCCGGGCGTAGCTGGGGCCGGGGTTCTCCCTGCACGGGCTGTAGTTCACGATGCTCGGGAAGACCATCTGCGGCTCATTCCAGCCGGACAAGCCGGCCTTCACAAAGCCGGACCCGTGGTCGATGACGATGGTTCTCGCGGCCATGGCTGAGGCAGAGGTGGGAGGGGTCTTCCAAACTCGGCTCCTCGAGGGTGTTTGGCAAAGGAAGGCCACCTGTGCAAGGAAAGGATGTGGGTTATCTGTGAAGCTGTCTGGGCCACCATGGACTGCTGCTTCCCACCCTCCATCCAGGGTCAAACCTCAGGCTCCCCTGGAGTCTGTTCGTTCCGCCTTCCAAGCCTTTGCATAAGACATAACCACATCTGGAATGTTCTTTCTGACCCTAATCCCAATTATCCTACAAAGCCCACCAGCACCTAATCTGGGAAGCCCTGCCAGCCCCTCCTTCCTGCCATGCTTCTCCAGCTGCACTTTGCACACTCGTCCATGACAGCTGTGGGCACGTCCACTCCACACAAGCAGAGGGCGGGCCCTATCACTCTTTGTAGATTTGGCAAAAAGCTTGCTATCCAGGAAGTACTTGGTGGTGGCTGGCTGCCTGGTTCGAGGGCACATGAAACATGAACCATCCGCCTCAAGGGCCACCACCCTCAACAGCAATAATGCTGTCTCAACAGCAGCATGAGCAGCAGTAACAGTGACAATGACAATCATAACAGTGATGATGATGACCACAGTTATAGCTACCAGTTCTGGAGTACATACTCTCTCTTCTAGTACTATGAGGAATATTTTGCATATTCTGTGTAAAATCATTACTCATGCTGGTCAAAAATAGCCAACTATCAGCAATTCCAGATGGTCTGATCTGACACTCATGGAATCCTCATTACAATGATGAAGCAAGCACACTCATTTCACAGATGGGGAAACTGAGGCAGGGAGGGGTTAACATTTCTTTCCCAGGGCCACACAACTAATAAAAGCATAGATGAGCGTTCCAGCCAAACCAGACCCCAAAGGTCACACTGTAAGCATCAGACAACGAAACATAAGAGGCTGTAAGCGAGCCATCTGAGCATGACTGTGGTCGGTTTCCTCATCTGTGAAGTGGGGAGGGTAAATCACTATCTGATTTCCAGACTTAGTGTAAAACTACAGTTGCCAAGACAATGCAGTCCTGGGCACAGGGCAGCCACTTCGATCCCTGGAACGGGATGGAGAGTCCAGAAATAGATCCACACAAAAGAAGGTCAGCTGATCTTGGCCAAGGTGTGAAACCAGTGAAATGGAAGAACAGTCTTCACAACCGATGGTGAGAGACAACTGGATGTCCATGCACAAAAAAAAAAAAAAGAACTTTAAGGCATGGAATACCTCACGGCTTAAAAATAATTTAGTCAAAATGGACCACAGACCTAACTGTAAACCCAAAATCTTTAAAAATAAAACTTAGGACGTAATCATGGTGATTTTAGATAAGGTAAAGTTTTCTTAACCATAACATCAATAGCCTGATCCATGACCGGAAAAATTGGGTAAATTAAACTTTGTCAAATTTGAGAACTTTGCCCTTCAAAAGACACGGCTAAGAGAATAAAAAGACGAGCTACAGACTGGGAGAAAATAGGCACAAATCATAAATCCGATAAAGACCTTGTATCCAAAAGAAAAAAGAAAAAAAGAACTTGCAAAACCCAATAATAAGGAAAAACAACTTCATTTTTTGAATGAGCAAAAGATTTAAACACATCGACAGAGAAGCTATATGAATGACAAACAGGAAAATGGAAACTGGAACCACAATGAGATGCTAATAAACAGCTAGCGGACGGCTGGAGTGAAAGGCTGATTGTGCGAAGTGTGGGTGAGGAGGTGGACAGACTGGACACTTGCACACTGCCGGTGGGGCTGCACAAGGCCACAGCTGCTTTGCAAACAATTGGCAGCTCCTTGGAAATGTAAATGTACACCTACATAGATTTTCTCAACTCCAAGGTACTTATCCAAGAAAAATGAAAACTTATGTTCACACAAAAATCTTTGTGCATATGTTTATAGTAGTTCTATTTATAATCACCAAAAACGAGAAACAACCTAAAAATCCTTTAGCTGGGGAATAGATAATCAAATCTCCATTCAATGGAATAATAATCAGCAATAAAAAACAAAGACCGAATAATTGATAATGTATAATAAACGTGAGTAAATCTCCAATGCATTAAGCTGGGCAGAAGGATCCAGACTCGAAAGGCTACAGACGGCCTGACTCTATTCATATGACATTCTGGAAAAGGCAACACCATAAGGATAGATCAATGGCTGCCAGCAGCAGGAGGTGCAGAGGGGTTTGACACTGGGGTCATAGCAGAATTTGTGGGTGATGCTAGAACTCTGCCATATCTTGTTTGTGGAGGTGGAGAGTCTGTCAAAAATTCTCACAACTATGCACTAAAAAGACTGACTTACTCTAAGGAAAAAAATAAAAAATAAAAAATAAATCCCAAGACATATGGGGGCAAATGAGAGGTTTCTGAAACCACTTTTCAGAATACAAACTGCCACACAGACAGCACACTCGGTGCCTAGGATGCATGTGGGTATCTTGTGTGAGAGAGAGACAACCAGGGAGACCATTTGGCCCGAAGGCTGTGTTCCAGGGCTGTCATTCTGCCAGCTATCTGCTCTGCCTCAGTTTCTGGACAGCAGACATATCTGTCTGTCACTGTGGAGCATGACAGCCTCTTCCTGGCCAGTGCTCCCCTCTGTCACCAGCCGTGGGGCAGTGATTAGCCGTCATGACCTTGAATTAGCTCTGACATCAGATGGGACTAGAGGAGAGAGACGGAGCCAAACTCCCCTCCCTCGTCCACTGGCGGGCTGAGTAATGGATTCTGCACACTGAGTCATCCAGTGAGAGAGACCCAGGCACCTGGATGACATTCTGGGAGGCGGGCTCTGCCGCCGATCTCCCCACACAAGAGCGGGTGACTGATAAATGCTTCTCCATCCCTGGCATTTGCAACTGCAGGAGACACCAGCAGGGTGATATTCACCGTGGCTGTCAATCAAAATGCCCACTGAGGGGGACTCCAGGTTAGTGGACCCACTGAACCCTCCCTTAAACTATGACTGTAAGAAGAAAGCATGAATGGCCCCAAGGAGCCAGTTCCAAGGACAGAGATAAAACCTACATACTCAAAAGCATTTTTACTGAGACATCTGTTCTCTAAATTTCTAAGCAGCACCCACTATGTACTATGAAGACTGGCATGGCTCCTGGCCTCCCGAGGCTTACAATCTACTGAAAAAGACTGTCAGTAAGCACCAGATCAATCGTATTATGCTGGGGGATTAGCACACTGAAGAAAAATGAAATCTGGTAAAAGGGACAGGAAGCATAAGAGACACAGAAGCATGATGCTATTTTAAACAGGACAGTCAGAAAAGGCTTCTATACAATGACATTTGAGCAGAAAACTGAATGAAATGACAGAATAAGACGTGAGCACCTGGAAAAGCATTTCAAGCAAAGGAATAGCAAGTGCAAAGCCCTGAGGAAGAAATGGCTAGATGTGTTCTACAAGTAGCCAGGAGGCCAGTATAGCAGGACATGATGGGCGAGGGGAAGGGTCTTGAAGATTGTAGATGGGTCTTGCAGGCCTTTGTATTGTGCTTGGGGAAGTGGGGAGCCACTAGGGAAACAGAGGAATGACATGATCTGTCTTGAACTGTAAAAGGATCATGTGGGCCGATATGAAGGATGAACTACAGAGGACAAGAGTAGAAACAGGAGATGGAAATAATGTGAAAGGTGGCAGCACTAAGGTGGCAGCAGTAAAAAAAAGTGAGAAGTGGTCAGATTCTGGGTATATTTAAGAAAGACTGATACGCTGAAATGTGGGACAAAGAGAAGAATGAAAAGAAGACACCGAGGTTTCTGGGCTGAAAAGCTAGAAGAATGGAATATCCATTTGTTGAGATGAAAAAGAATATAGGACAGGTTTGGCGTAGGGATAAAATCAGTAATTTTATTTTGGACATGATGAAAGTCTGAGATTCATATTAGACACACATGCAGGTGTCTGGAGGCAGAGGTTACAGATGCTTAAGCTGGACATATAACTGGGAGTCACTGAAGGGATGGAACTGCAAGTTACAAAGGGGGATGAGCTCATGAAGGGACTCAGTGTAGATACTGATGGATGCCCGAGGGTTCGCCAATGCCCTGAGAAGGAACCAGTGAGGAGGATGAAGAATGGCCAAGGAGGTGGGAGAGAAACCAGAGGGAGTCACATCTCAGAGGCCAAGCAGAGACAGTATTTTAAGAAGAGATGAATAGAATATGCTAAGAAATTAAAACAGAAGACGAAGAAATATCCATTGGATTGGGCAACGCTTGAGTCATCAGCAGCTTCAGCAAAAGAGGTTTTCATTGGAGTATTGAGGAGACAAGTCTACAGGGTGAGAGACAAAGAGGGTCTCCCAAATGGGTCTCCGCTCTACAAAAATGTCAGCAGTTAAAACACAACGTTGAGACAGTGTTCAAAAATAAAGGACATGACCACCCACACAATGCATGTTTTCTGATCCTGGATCAGGAAAAAAAAATACCATAAATAACATTATTTATCCAACAGACAAATTAAAATGAAATACTAAAATAAAAATCAAATAATCTAAAACATGGCAGGAAAGATGGAAACGAGAAACAAAAGCAGGGAGAGACAAAAATCGTAGACCTATACCCAAACATGTCAACAATTACATTAAAATAAGATGTTCCAAGACACACCAACAGAAAGACAGAGGTTGTCAGATGGGAATGACAACAATAGAAAGACCTAACTATGGCTGTCTACAAGAAACCCACTTTAAATGAAATGATAATGATTGATTCAAAATAAAAGGATGAAAAAAGGTACACCACATAAAAATGAATCAAAGCAAAGCTGGAGCAGCTCTCTTAATATCAGACAAAGTAGACTTCAGAATAAGAACTGTTAACAGAAATAAAGGCAGACATTGCATAATAATAAAAGGGTTAATTCACACACACAAAAAAAACATAATAACTCTAAACATGGATGCATTGAAACAGATATCCAAAGCTCCTTCTACAAAGATAAATAGAAAAGGCCACCATTCAACTTGGAGGTTTCAATTCCTTTTTTCAGAAATAAACAGAAAAAGTAGACGAGTCAAATTGGTTATTCAGAAATTCCTTATCTTTGCCAATTTTCAAACTGCTGCTTGTAAAACTTCCTCAAACAACAGAATACACATTCTTGTCAAAAACACATGAAATACTCACTAAGACAACCATATGACTAGCCACCAAACAAACCTTGACAAATTTAGAAGAATCAAAATCATATAAAGCAGGCTCTCTGATCATACAGAAATTAATTAGAAATCAAAAGCAGAATGATATCTGGAAAGTCCCTGAATATTTGGAAATTAGACAATGCAAGCCTATATAGCACATGGGTCTAAGAAAAAATTAGGAACTATTTCGAACTGAATAAAAATAAAAATATAGCCTATCAAAATGTGTGAGATGCAACTAAAGCAGTGCTCAGAGGGGATGTAGAGCATTGAATGTATGCATTAGAAAAAGAAGAGAGATTTCAAGTCAATATTCTAAGTTTCCACCTGAAGAAAGCAAAAATAAATAAATAGATAAATAAATAAATAAATAAAATAAGAAAACAAAGTTAGATAGATAGATAAATAGACAGACAGACAGATAGACAGACAGACAGACAGACAGACAGACAGACAGATAGATAGATAGATGCATTAAAACCAAAGGAAGCAGAGGATGGAAATAAAGAACAAAATCATTGAACCTGGAAATGAGAAACTAATAGAGAAAAGCCAGTAAAACTAAAAGCTGGTTCTTTGAAAAGATCAATACATTGATAAACTTCTAGTCAGACTAAGAAACAAGTGAGATAAGACACAAGGTACTGACATCAGGAACGAGATGAGATCACTATGGCAGTGTGGGTGAAATGGACAAATTCCTTCATAGAAGTAATCTACCCAAGTTCACTCAAGAAGAAATGTATAACGTGAATAGCTCTGGAACCATTAAAGAGATGGAATTTTTAGTTAAAAATCTATCAACAAAGAAACCAAATGACTTCAGTGGTAAATTCTACCAAACATTTAAGGAAGAACTGACACTAACTGTACACAATCCCTTCCATTAAGCAGAAGGGAGAGAACTCATCTCAACTCATTCTGTGAGAACAGCATTACCCTGATACTAAAGTCAAGGATATTACCACCACCACCCCCCAAAAAGAAAACTCTAAACCAAAATCTCTCATAAACATAGATATAAAAAATTCTCAATAAAATATTAGCAAAATAAGCAATATAAAACACATCAACCACATCAGCAATAAAAACACATCTGGGATAAGTGGGCCTTATCCCAGAAAGGGAAACTTGGTTCAACATTTTTAAATCAATGTAATTCAGAACCACTTGACCATCTCAATGGATGTAAAAGAAGCATTGGAAAAAGCTCAACATACATTTATAATAAAACTTCTCAACAACTAGAAATAGAAGGGAATTTCTTTAACCTAATAAAGGGCATCTACAAAAAAAAACCTACAGATAAAATCATACTTAATGGTGGAAGACTGAAAGCTCCCCCTTAAGATGGGGAACAAAGTAAGGACGTCACCTCTCACCACTCATATTCAACCATTAACTGGAAGTCCTAGCCAATACAATAAGGCAAGAAAAAGAAATAAAGGGCAAAGAAATTGGAAAGGAAGAAATAAAATCATCCCTATTTTCAGAAGACGTCATTGTCAATGCAGAAAATCCCAAAGAACCTACAAAAAAGATCCTAAAACTAATAAGTGAGCTTGGCCAACTCATATATTGTAAGATTAATATTTCTAAAATCAATTCTATTTTGTAGACTAGCAGTAAACAGCTGGAAATCAAAATATTTAAAAACAGTATCATTCATAATGGCAGCAAACACCATACTTTGGTATACATGAAACAAAATATGTTATAAAATATGCTAAAATCTACAAACACTGATGAAAAAAATCAAAGAAAACCTACATAAAGAAATATGCTATATTCATGGATTAGATGACTCAGTATCATTAAGATGTTAATTTTCCCTAAATGAAATTATAGATTTAATCAAATCATTATCAAAATCTCAGCAAGAGGTTTTTTTTTAGATATCAACAAAATGATTCTAAAATGTATATAGAAAGGCAAATGAATTAGAAGAGCCAAAATAATTTTGAAAAAGAAGAATAAACTTGGAAGACTCACACAATCTGATTTCAAGACCTACTATAAACTCACAGCAATCAAGACAGAATGGTATTGGTGAAAAAATAGCCACATAGATCAGTGGGAAAGAACAGAGAAGCCAAGAACAGACTCAAACAAATACAGCCAATTGATTCTGACAAAGGTGCAAGGACATTTCAGTGATGAAAGATAGTCTTTTCAACAAATGGTGCTGCAAAAAATTGAACTTCTCTGTGGGGAAAAAAAGGAAAAAACCTCAACCCATTCCTTATCTCTTACACACAAAAATAACTCAAAATGGATCCTGTAAATTATAAGACAAAAAATCTGTACGGCTTATAGAAGAAAATATAAGACAAAACCTTTGTGACTTTATCTAAGAACATCTAAGCATTCTTAGAGACCCAAAAATACAATCCATAAAAGGAAAAATGTAAAATACACCATTCTTAGATAGACCAAAAATAAAATCCATAAAAGGCAAACTGTAAACACGGGGCTTCATCAAAATGAAAAACTTCTGCTCTTTGAAAGACATTGTTATGGGAATGTAAAAGATAAGCCATAGACTGGTAGGTAGAAAACATTTGCAAATCGTATTTCTGATATAGGCAGGCTTGTATTCAAAATATATAAAGATCTATCAAAAATCAATAATAAAATAAACATGCCAAAAATGAGCAAAAGACTTGGACACTTTATCAAAGAAACTATGTACGTGATAAAAGAGGGCACGAAAAGATGCTAAATGTCATTAGTCATTAGGAAAATGCAAAGTCAAACCAGAATGAGATACTCATACTACATACCTATTTGAAAGGCTCACATGCAATAATATGAATGTTCTTCCAAAGTCACCATGCTAAGTGAAGGAAGCGAGACCTCCATATGTATGTTTCCATTTATAGGACATTCTGGAAAAGGCAAAACCCCAAGGACAGAAAATAGATCATGGATTAGAAGATTCAATATCATTAAGATGTTAATTTGATTGGGATTAAATCTATAAATTAATTTAGGGGGAATTAACATCTTAATGAACCCAGTGGTTGCCGAGCGTTGGGGGTAGTAGAAAGGAAATATGACACGGGGACATGGAGGAATTGTGGGGTGGGGCATGGAAAACTGTATTATATCTTGATTGTAGTAGGGATTACATGGCTGTGGGCATTTGTCAAAATATGGAGCTATACACCAAAAAAAAAAAAAAAAAGAATCATACATACTCCATGCAAATTTTTAAGTGATTTTTTAAAAAGAACATTTGAGGAACCACGGGTGAAATTTGAATATGGGTTATATTTTCAGTGTTAAATTTCCTGCATTTGATCATTACATTGTGGGTTCGAAAGAGAATATCTTTGATTTTAAGGAGATACAAGAAGAAGTATTCACAGATAAAATATCATGCAATTTACTTTCAAGTAGATCAGAAAAAAAAACAGCATGTACATATAGAAAAACATCTCAAACAAATGTGGTCAAAAGATAATAACTAATGCCTATAAGTGAAAGGTATTTGAGAGTGAATCAAACTATTCTTACACCTTCTTTAAGTATATACAATTCTTATAATTAAAAGTTTTGAGGAAAAGAAATGATGAGAGCAGAAAAATTGGAAAACAGCAAGCATAGAACATTTTGATGAGTTCCGCTATAAAAAAAAGCAAAGAAATACAGCAGAAAATGTGGAGAGGCATGGGAGCCAGGAGGATTGAGTTTTGTTGTTTTTCTGAAGATGAGAAATAATATGTTAAGGTTTTGTGCTGATGGGAATAATCGAGCAGGGAAGAGAGCTGAATGAAATCAGAACAAACTGCCGTTAAATCTAGACTCTATACCGTTACCTTTCCCTACTTCTCCAAAATCATCTTTTATCCTCTCCCCCAGATCATGATCCACCAGCCCCAATGGCCTTTTTCTGGTCTTTCTGTCCCTGGACCAAAGTCCCCTCCATCCTTCCTACAGGCCGGGCGTTGCTTTACCTTCTGTCTCAAACACCTGTCCCAGCTCTTCTAGGAAACAGCTCTTCTCATCATTCAGGTGTCACCCCATCAAAGAAGCCCCCCCGACCACTCACCCGGACTCCCAGCCAATCTCACAGCAACTACTTTTAGTGTTTTTGTAAACTAATACATAATTACGTCGTGTATTTTCTGGCTTCTTGTCTGCCTCCCTCCAAGTGCCACCTAAATGTGGGTGGCAAGGTAGACAAGATTTTATTTGTCTTTCGCTTCCGCATTCTCATCACAGAACTGGCACATTTTTGTGAAATGGATTTGCATCGAATGAATAAAATGTTTAAAACTCATTGGTTTACTAGCAGCACGATGGTTCCACATGGCCTCCATTCCTCTGTCCCTTAAATATTAGTTTCTTCTGTAGGTTGCTGTTTCCATTCCTGCTCAAAAACCCTCACCAGCTCCCACTGCCAACAAGATAAAGTCTAAACTCTATCTTTACCTTGGCATGGGAAGGCAGCGGGCTCCAGCTCCTGGCTGGCCTCACCTCTCTCTCCTCTCCATGCACCTGAAGCTAGAGCTATGCCAAAATATTTGCTTCTTGAGAAATATGTCCTCTCCACCTCCCTCCTCTGCCTGAAGCTTCCTTCCACGAACCTTCTCAGGCCTTTAAGCTGTACTCCAGAAAGCTTCTAACACTGGACAACTTCACACGGGAGCTTCCTTCTCCACGGATCACCCCAAAACAGAGCACTCGCTGAGGCGGGCACTGGGCAAACACGTTTTCTCATTTAAGCTGCATGACAACAATCTGATGACAAGGGCACAGTGCCATCTCCAGTTTCTGGACAGAGCGATTAAAGTTTAGGGGAGGAAGGAACTGGCTCTAAGACATCCAGTCCCCAGGGCCATCAGGAGTCAAACCCATGCCTGTGGGTTTCCAGAGCCCAAGCTCATAACCCCTGCCATGATTCATGATGTGGCCTGAGGTTTATCAGTTCGCTAAGCCTTGGTGTTTGCATGAGAATGGCTACCTTTCCTGGATGCTCAGAAGATCGCCAATGTCATCTGAAGGAAAAGGGGTGCACAGCCATAGCAATGTAACCTCTCGTTAGGCTGTCTACACCTGTTAATCGTCTACCTGGGGTCTTCTCTCCCTTCCAGGCTGTTGCCACCCCTCAGGGTCTGCCCAACGTTTGCACACCTGGGCCACTCCAGGGTTTGCCCCCTTGAGTCTCCATGTGGGGGCCTGCGACTTGCTCTGTGGTTGTGAATATTCCACAGGGAACCCTGATCAGCATTTTTATCTGTGTTCCCTCCAAATCCTCATGGGGCAGGACGCACCATTTTGGTTGTCACGTCAGTTGATGGACACCGGCCGGCACTTTACCACTGCTGACGAACTCTGAGCATGCCTCCTACGATCCAGGCACAACCGCTCCGTGAGGTGTCATTAACACCAGCCTCTGTTGTACAGGCAGGGAAACCGAGGCACAGTGAGACAACTTCCCCAGGTTCCTGCAGCTATTAAGGGGCTAGGCTAGGATTTGAACTGAGTCTCTAGCTCCCAACTCCGTGCCCCTAACCAGCAGGCAGGCAGCCACGTGGCTTCTCATCCTATCATTGCGGTCAGCACAACACACAGACATCCGCGTCCTAAGCCTGGGGCCTGTGACCATGTTAGGCAGTGTGGCAAAGGGGAATGCAGGCTACTAATCACCTGACCTTGGGATAGGGACAGTGTCCTGGATTATCCACACGAGACTCATGGAAGCATGAAGAGCCTTTAAATGTGGGGGGGAAAGGCAGAAGGTCAGAGTCAGAGAAAAGACTGAAGATGCAAAGACACTGCTGGTGTTGAAGCTACAGGAAGGGGCCACGTGCCAGCCAAGGAATGCAGGTGGCCTCTGGATGCTGGAAAAGGCAAAGGAAT